>JACTOM010000068.1:1499070-1784060 GCA_015832385.1 Elymnias hypermnestra | reverse complement strand
CCTTACCTCCTAAGGAATATCTCTTTTATATGTCCTCGACTGTGTACGCGTATCAAAAAAATATTTAGTGTCCCTTTTTGTAAGACTAATTATGCTAAAAACTCATTTATTATACGTTCTTGTGAACTATTCAATAACCTAAGTGATATAGACATATTTAATGATGGAAAGTCCACAATCAAAAGAAATTTTAAATCTTACCTGTTAAATAAATAGTACACAATAACACCATGTTTTAGTTGTTAGTGGAAACTTTACTGATGTATGTGTTAGTTTTAAGTGAATACCTACGTTAGTCTTTAAGTAAATTGTTTGTTTCCCAAATAAAAATAAATAAATAAATAAATAGTCCCAAAGAGTCAATATTTTCATTTATAAATCTTACGGTTTCATAACCAAATAAAAAACTAAAATATTATTACAAGTAGGCTCAATAAGCTTTTCATTTGCCGTTGCCATTGAAATTCTGCGTAGAACAAACCTACACCTATCTATTTAACAAAATGTTTATTTATATATTGATGCATATACAGTCCAATAATAATATGGAAAAAATTCCAAATAAAAAGATATGTTTATCTTACCCTATAACACGCTTTGTGTATAAGAATATTCTTGACATATTTATTAAAATGATTTTTCTTAGTTACCTATTATATATTTAGTGCTGGACTAAGACTAGACCACATTCTACTGATTAAGAGAAATTCTTAATATACGATGATAAGTATCACCTCATATTAAGCAATGATATAGTTTAAGATGGAAGTTTGTTTACCTGATAAGAGGTAATTTACTTCCTATAATATTCACACAAATTTGTACTGGAAGGCATTGTTTTGGTGGCACGTCTCTGCTGGTAGGGTAATAAATAGCTATAGCCAGACAAGTCTACCTACCATTCAAGGCCTAAAATAGTAAGAAAATGTAATTTCCTAAATTTGTACAGACAGTAGCCGCACTCCCGTGTCTCAGAAAAATATACAAGGGTAGAACACATCTAAATTAGTCATAAAAAGTGTATTTATCCACAGATGCTCGACCTGAAGTAGACAAATTAGTGAAGAGTGAATTAAATTTTGCAATATTTCTCTGGAGCATAGTCGGTTTAATGTGGTACATTATGATATCGCACACAATTCTTCTGTTAGCTTGCGCCAAAAGGAGTATAAGATTAGTCAATATGTACATAATTTTAACAATTTTCCAACTAATGGCGTCTTTTGTGTTTTGTATGCGCTATTTAATTCACTGTACGGTCATCGACAAGTACTGCTTCGGCCATGGTGCTCGGAGTGACACTGACGTTGGCGCAGCCATAGGGATCATGATAACGGATCTTTTCTATATCGCCCTTGGTACTATCGTATTGTTTGTTGTATGCAATTATAAATTGACTTTGCAATGACTTTTCTTTTAATAATTCACACACAAATAACACGTATTTCTGACAAAAAGTTAGTTTTATTGTCAACAACTTTAATAGTCTTATATTTTCTTGGGTCTGAAACTCAAATTCCAATCAATTATTACGCTGGGTTATCACAGTATTACACTATTTGCTTTGACAGTTTTATTTAAAGTACAAATGGCTCTGGTTCTTCCAAAGCAACGATATGTCTTTAAACTACAAAACTAAAGTTTAAAACAATATGGCAATATTTATATATGTTAAAATACTACACGCAGACATACATCACGTCATAGTCCCATAGGGATATACTGAAATTTACTTTTGATTGCTTCCATTATGTCATAAAAAAAACACTCTGACCATACCGTGAAAGCTATAGTTTGTAAATGCGAAGTTCGAATTTTATGTAAATGTGAAATTTGAATTTTTTAATGAACACCCCAACAACCCCCCTTGCGAGTGTAATTTCGCAAAATCCGTTCTTAGCTGACTTCTATTCGGCAAAGGGAAGAGTCCAACCAAATTTCAAATCTCTACGCCTTATGGTTCCTGAGATGTCGTGATGAGTCAATAGATACCTGGATATCTTTTATATATATATGATGGTAAACTTAATAACGAGTTCAGTACATACCCCTTCAAAAGATCGAAATTAACACGTGTGTTATCCGAATTCTTACTTACTAAAAACTACCATGACACAGACACACCTGTCACGCATGTACACGCACACATGCACATAGACACTCATACACATCACATGCACTGACAACCTCTCACGTACCCCCCTCCCCCTACAGACACACACACACGCGCACATACATTCTTATATATAAAATTTTAGATTTAAAATTTTGTTTTTATATTTCTTATGTTATTTCATTTCACTGGAGATTGTCGACTGGGTGGATGAGCAGAGCATCCAGTAACACAGGTTTCCACCTAGTACATAGTCCCTTGCAATATATTTGCACTGCATTTATTTTCCCAATAAAACATTTTTATTTTATTCTATAACTTCATCCAACCAGAGATCAACCACGCGGTATATTTTGAAAAGGAATATTATGCGTTTTTAAATAATAATAAAAGTTAAAACAACTAATGAATATAGCTATAAATCAACATTGCAGAAGTTTTCCTTTTTTATTTAGACGCGTAGCCATTCATTCGGCAGCATATTATTAATCTCTCTCTCTCTGAGCACTGAACATTAACAGCAATAATGGAATTGTTTAAGCCGTTTAGACTGAAAACTGATTTCAGTTGCGAACAGACAGACGAACAAATGACGCGAGTACTTCATTACGGGGTACAGGCGAACGGGATATTCACCATGAATGCTTGTATTAAAAACAAATATAACTGTAAAATTTACAACATTATTTTGCAAGGTGTGCGATACGAATTATTAAAATATAAAAAAATATAATGATGCTGGAAACTAAACACGTAGTGAGTCGCAAAATAATATTTCAACAAAATTTTGGATGATGCTACTGAATTCAATCTCTTTAGCAACAAAATATAAATATAGCGGACAAAAATGTATATGGAAGCTATAACTTTTCTGTTATTGTGCACAGTTTTGGTCTACTGCTGTACGTGTTTGCTTTCCAGAAGTTAAGTAAAACAAATATATCGTCGAAGAGTGAAAAGGTTTAAAAAAACTTCACGTAGGCAACATATACATTTTATTTGTAAAATCAAGTAAAAACGGTATTTCGGGCAGCCCATTAACGTCCCACTGCTGGGCATATGCCTCCTCACTCATATAAGAGAGGGTTTTTAGAGCATAGACCCACCACGCTGCTCCACTGCAGATTGGCAGGCATATTACACAAGTGCACTCTCTATTCCTTCACTCTCATAGTCCGATGTGACGGGAATCCGACACCACCGGAGAGAGATCAGGCGCAGGACCGACGGCTTAACGTGCTCTGCGAGGCACGAGAATGGATCACACCGCCAACTTCCCAACTTCGGGCAAATATTGAGAAAATCTTAATAGAAAACTCAATATCGATTTCGAATTGTCCCGACCCGGGACTCGAACCCAGGACCTCATGTCTGTAGTCGAACATGCTAACCACTAGACCAATGAGGCAGTTAAAATAGGTGATTTATAATTAGTGATTAGGCGTTGGTGTTTTTCTTTCATCAGGAACCACGCAGTTACTTTTCTAGTCCGCGATACAACAAATGCAGGCGAAGACTTACTGCAAGATCGGAAAAATTGATTTACGTATCTTATTATATTATTTATTTCGCAGGCCATAAGAAAAAATGATATTGTTTTTGTTTTGACATAACTTATATTGTAACCATTCTTGTCATTCCTCTTTACAAAATCTACAGATACTATCTATCACACAATTGTTATATTAATCAAAAAAATTAATGAACCAATTATATTAGACGTAAACAAATAAAAAATAAAGTTCGTGCGTACAAAGTACACATTTCAGAAATGGAACTTCTTTGGCAAACGAAATTTAAAGCCTTGTTTATATTTATACAAATCTAAAACTTTAGATTTCCGAGACATATAGAGAGGGAAAAAGGTAGATATGTAAGGAATTTCTTTGTCATTAAAATCTTAAATGTCGAAAATTAATACAAATAATTTATTGCAATCTCAAATTGTAAATAAAAATGCCACGCGTTATTATCCATATTAGAAATTATTAATTAAACTTTGTTTTTAAATTAAAAATTTAGAAAAGAGAATTTTTGAAATATTTGTATTATATATTTTATGAAAAATGTTATAAAAGACAAGTGGCAAATTAAATACCACATGTTATTTGTAATTATTGAAACTAGCTAACCCTCGTGACGCTAATCACGCGTTTCATCAGTAAAAATTTTACCCTCATGCGCCTGAAGAAGTTTCAAAAATTGCATACACAAATAATAATATGCTTGCAGAACAGCTTAAATGCTTTAAGAAATTTCACACACACCCAAATACAAAATAAACTACTTTATGAAATTTAGAAATCCGCAATCTCCTGTCGTTGTACGTCGGAGAATCCTGAAAAATGTTCATTACCGTCCGAAGTACAGTTAGACACAAAACGATAACTGTAACGTATGCATTACGGGTACAGTACGCTGCATTTATATATGTTTAGTATAATTTCAACATATTTGGGAATCGTCGAGGTATAACCAGACATTTCCAACAGCTTTATAAAATTCTCAAAACTGGCATCCGACACGCAAAACGATTCAACCAACACCTCGAACTCTCTTACTCTCCTTATCTTACCTTCCTTACCCTACCCTTATTACCTTCTTTACATATTATAAAACAAAGATCTCCAATGTCTTTGCCTGTCTGTCCGTGGTCCTGGGTTCTTCTCAACTTTAGTTGAGGGTTGCGGGCCTCGAGGCAGTGCCTCCTTATCCGGGCATTTTCCTCAGACATTTGATGTCTAGTATTTTGTTTTGCCCGTATTCATACGGGCTGGTTCCCGCTGGCAAGGCTAGCGGGACCATCCAGGTCAATTAATTCAATGGTGAAGTCCGGGTATTGCCACTGATATTGCGTCGTCTTCGCCGTCATCATCGCCTACATCAGGAGGCGGTGACAGCAGAAGCTCACGAGGCAGGGGACGCCCAATGTTTGCTGCTCTTGGGTGCTGGTAGGCAATGCCGTGGAGGTGTATGTGTGGAGAGTTGTCCGCGTGGCGGAACATACTCCTCGCCAAGTTCCGGACGAACACCTCCACGGTGGGCGCCCTGGTGTCACGGTGGATGACGTCATTTCTGACGTACCTCGGCGCTCCTACTATCTGTCCGTGATAAACTTTAAATCTATAGAAATAGTTTTTTGAGAAGGTTTATGTTTAATATAATAAATTGTCAGTCAGGGTAACTTGTGTTTCAAATGTAAAGATAATTATTGGTCGTGTCAAAAAATATCAAATCTTTTCTTGAAATCGCTATTTAAAATGAATATTGCATGAATTCTTTATCTAAAAAGATAAATTAAGACATATCAAAGTTTTATTGAATATCTTTGAAACGATTAATATTTTTATTTTATTGCTGACAAGTTAGCGCTTGCCTACGTCATACCAGATGATCATCAGTGATGATACATGCTAATCTGATAAGAGGCAATTTAACTCTTGTTTCTACAAAGTAATGTATTGGAACACAAAACTCTTGCTTGGCAGAATGTTTTTGATGGTAGGGAGGTAACTAGCCACGGCTGAAGCCTCCTACTAGTCCAGACTCAGACAAATTAAGAAATACAATTTCCTAATTCGCCCTACCGGGGATTGAATCCGCAACGTCTGCTAGCAAAGCTAGTACTCGCACCACTGCACCAGCGAGGCGTTCATATGTTCAAAATAACATAAGATGCCTTTTGAAGTGAAAAGCGCATAAGGGTAAAATTTATACGGATGAAACGTGTGATTAGCGTCACGAAGATGTGCAGCGTTTTTATGCTAATTCTTTAAAATGTTAGGTATTTTTTAAATATACAAATAACTACTGGCATTTTAATTTGCCACCCGTCATTTAATAACTTAATATACTATTTTGCATAAAATTTATATTGAAATATTTCATAAACTCTCTTTTCTAAATTTTAAATTCAAAAACAAAATTCAATTAAGAATTTCTAATATTGACAAAAAACAACAACGTGGAATTTTTATTTACAATTCGTTATTTGACATTTCAATAAATTATTTTTGTATTCATTTTTCAATTTCTAACACATCTGCCCTTTTCCCTCCCTCTAAGTCTCGGAAATCTAGAGTTTTAGATTTCTGTAAATATAAACAAGACTTAAAAATTTGTTTGCCAAAGAAGTTTCACTTCTGATATGTGTGCTTTGTACGCAAGCACTTTTAATTTAGTAAACTATTTAAATTTAGTAAATTTTCTATATTTCATTACGCATATTCATTTATGAGTAAAGAAATTCATGAGCAAAAATATTTGTCTTTAAATGATTAAACTTTACATTTTAATATGGCTTCAATGGTGGGGTTTTGCGAAAAAACCTAAGAAATTTCTTTTGTAGAGTGGTAAATTTCCAATTATATTGTTTTCTGTATCATCAATAAATATTGAGTTTTTTTTTGACTGTTTGACTCACCCTGATGATTTCTTAGTATACATACACATACATACATAGCATCACGCCTTATTCCCATAGGGGTAGGCAGAGACAACATCCTTCCACTTGCCACGATCCTTGCATATCTCCTTCGCTTCTTTCAATCTCATTAAATCTTTCATACAAGTTCGTCGGTTTAGAGTACTCTTGACCTGGCCGTTATTTAAAATGTCCTGGATTTGGTCCAGGAACGTTCGCCTTGGTCTTCCCCTTCCAACTTTCGCATTCACTCTTGACTCATAAATCCTTTTTGTCAGTCTCCTTTCATTCATTCTCTCTACATGCCCAAACCATCTAAGCATACCTTTCTCAATTTTAGTCACTACGTCTTCTTTTATACCACAACGTTCTCTTATCACACTATTTCTCACTCTGTCACTCAGTTTTAATCCACTCATGCTTCTCAACGCTCTCATCTCTACCGCATTTATTTTACTTTTGTGATTCTTCTGCCATACCCAACTTTCACTACCATACATAAGTGTTGGCACCAACACTCCAGCATGCACTGCCAGTCTAGCCCTTTGAGACACCATCTGGCTATTCATAAAGGCGTGCAGAGCACCATTTACCATATTCCCTGCATTCACTCTCCTTTCAATATCACTTTCACATGTTCCATCTTTTGTAAATTTAGATCCCAAGTATACAAATTCTTTCACCTCTTCCACTTGTTCCCCATCTATCAAAATATTGCCATTCATCATAGATTCATCTCGTTCAAAAAGCATAACTTTCGTTTTGTTTACATTCACTTTCATTCCTTTCCCTTTCAAAGCTTCATTCATAATATTTAGCATCTCCTGAAGCTCGTTAGCGGATGACGCAAGTATTACTTGATCATCAGCGTAGAGTAAACATTTGATGAGTAATTCATTCATTCTTAACCCATACATACATTCTTTTAAATCTGTCAAACATTTATCCATGAAAAGGTTGAACAGCCATGGTGACGCAACACATCCCTGTCGAACACCTCTTTCGACAGGAAACCACTCCGTGTACGCTCCGTTTATTCTGACACAGGCACTAGAACCCTCATAGAGAGACTTCAATGCTTGGATCAGACAACCGCTCACCCCATACGTAGATAACGTTGACCACAGCTCATTCCTCACCACTCGATCATAGGCCTTTTCTAAATCTACGAACGCGCAATAAACTTTTTGGTGTTTAGCCAAACATTTTTCAGTTATGCACCGTAAAGAAAAGACCTGATCCGTACATCCCATTCCTCTTCTAAATCCCGCTTGCACGTCCCATATTTTCCCATCAGTTTCATTAATCATTAATTAATTAATTAATTTCTTAGTATACCATCCATAAATACGTTTTAAACACAGTAGAGTTGGATTTGTTAGCCGTTCCTAACTGTACCGGCTCCAGGTGTATGTTAATTGCTTTTTTAAAGCGTGCAAGTTTTTTAATAACGCATTCGTACGCGAGTTACGCAGATATGCGTAAACTAACTCGAACACAGACTGGTATGCGAAAAATGAAAGAGAAGAAGCGCGCAAAATAAATACGGAGAAATTTAATTTTCCAACCAATTTGGTTCTATTTTCCGTCTGCAATTTCTTGAAGTAACTGTAAAGCTAACTTACTGTATGCAGGTTTGTATTTAACTGTCTTTTGAACTACTTATAATACTTAAGAAGAGAGGATTTAACATTTTCCATTGTTTAGCCAATGTTGTATCAAAATAAAACCAAACTCTCATCAGGCTTAAATATCTTAGAAAAAATTTTTTGAAATGAAAACTTCATCTTCATCGTTGTGATTTGAAAGTTGATAAAACGAAAATAAGGTTTAACGTGGGAGAAAATCAAATACGAAGCATTATAGAGTGTATGTTATTTTGCGGGTTACTACGAATTTGCTTTTATGCGTCGTTACAAAAATATCCCAGTGTTTGACTCCGATAAAATTCGAAACTATTCAATTAATTATGATGTTGTTTTATTTTTGAAGGTGTCTCTTCTACTACGTGTGAATTGCACACAAGATTTTTTTTCATAGATAGCCTGGGACCGAATAATCCCAAGAACAGATAGCAAAGTAAATTACAGTTGTGATAAAAAAAAACAACGACATGTTTCTAGTTTAAATAACTTAAAAATCTATTGTGTTACTGTGAAATAGAAAAATTGCAGCGAAGTTTCTTTTATATTCAATTCTATAAAAAAACTGTTTCTATTTATAGTCTGCAACTTTTCTTAGAACTTGAATATGCAAACAAAGCTTTAAATTATTTTCAATATAAGTTATAATGCGAGTTACATAATTTAATTATACGTGAAACAAATCACGCCATCAAATTAACATCATATATATATAACAGAATACACACAATAAAATGTAAGAAGTTGTAAAAACGACATGAATTAGATGTACTTCATTTCTCTCTCCCAAAATACAAATTATACTTTAATAATAACTTAGTAAAAATTTAGTGTCATTTAAATTTAAAGAAGTAGATTATTTTACAGTGTATCTTTAATTTTTAATCTATATATAATTGACACGTGAAGCAAAAAGTTTTTATCACTTTTTACAAAGATTGCGAAGACGGTGTAGTATGAAATTTCCCACACTTATATTTTACATAGAGAAGGAGTGGCACAATGCTAATATTTTTAAAAATAAAACTTAAAAAATACATTAATTCAATAGAAAACAACAATACTCACACTACCATGCAATTGACACAAACACGCATTAACTGTTCTGTCAATCGCTGACAACAATTATGTCAAACGCAATGAGGTAACATTAGATAAGGCTATATTGATTTTTTTTTTTAGACTTTATTAAGTTTTCAAGATGGAAGAGTAAAAATGGCGAACGCGCCAAAAATAAAATAAAATATAACTCATTAACATGAAGATACAGCGAAGTTGTTAAGACACTAATAAACGTTTGTAAGACTTTAAAATAATGTTAGAGCTTTAATTGAAGTGCTCCAAGGACAATGGAAAATTACTTCAACATTAACACAGAAAACACGTCGTTGGCGGAATAATAGGGCCTGATTGGCACCAATAAAAGCCATAAATTAAAGAAGAAGAAGAAGGCTATATTGTCAAAACCACTAAGGAGGTTACATTAGAAAAACTACTATAGCATTTAAATTAAGTTAAAATTTCTAATATTCTATTAAAACTTTCTTAATTCTTTTCTTTTACATGAAGGTGCATGTAAAAGAAAAGAATTAAGAAAGTTCCCGACTATAACAAACAGAACAATAAAAGATTTATCGAAATTGGTTCAGCCGTGTCGAAATGCCGTGACATAGTTCAAAACAGATTCATTTTGAAGTAAATAGATTATTGCATTTTTTTTAAATCATAGTCTTTGACAATAAAACCTTAATAATGTTATATTTCATACTCTTATTACTTAATAATAATATGTATTTGTATATTTGTGTTATATACACCTATTGCTTACTGTATGTTTCCATAGTAAATATTAATGAATAAATAATATTTCAATAATTAAATTATAGCGATTTGGCCTTTTTTTAGGAATACTATCTAGAATTCTGAAATTCAGAAACGCTATCTTGATCTGCAATACCTCCATCTATTGTCGAGTAGCTAATAACACGAAATAATTCATACTAAAAAATTGGATTAAATGTATTGACTTACTTAAATTTCCAATTGTATCACAACATATTATGAATTCGTAATTTTTGTAATTATAATTTGAAACTAACACCATCTAGTGATGAATATATGAGGTCGGATATATCATAAAATATTCAAGAGGCCAGAAAGTTACTACGCGACGTGTATTTCGGGTTTTAGTGAGACAACAAACTTACCTGGATCCAAATAAAGTTGATATTTAAACGTAGACTTTGCGAGAAGGAATAGAGCTGCTTAATTATTTAATGCTGTAGTCGGAGATGTGAAATACGTATATCGTTTTCCCACTGTTAAGGGTCTATATTTACAAACCATGTATTATATCGAATTATATAACTTAACATTAAATGTACGCGAGAGCAATAGTCTTTGGAAAAATAATGGCTGTAAAGTCTATTTCTTCGGGTTAAGATTAAAGTTTATCATCTCCTTGTATTGAGAGGACAATGTTTGTTTGAATTGCAATTTTTAGGAGCTAGACAGAGACAGATTGACGTACATTTCGTCGGGTTTAACAATACTACGTCAACTATCGATTCGTGAAAGCACCGTGCTTAAAATTTTGACGCTGCCTCAGACTTTGTGTGTCATAGCGCCATCTGTGCTTGTAACAGGAAAACCAGTTGGATTCTGTATGTATTTCTTAGGTAAGTGTGTGAGTGAGATGGAGGGTTGGAACGGACGCTGGGGACGTAGGGTCTGCAAAAAAATAAAAGTATAACTTCTAATTTTCTGTATCTTCTATAAAAACTGTGTATAACTGTTAACAAGTCTGTAAATAAGTTACTTATACTAATGTAATCAATTCATTTTACTTGTGATAACTTTATTTACAATTTTTTTTATAATACAACGGTTATTGTTTTACGTTGATGTTAATAAAGTTTAAGTTTATATAAAAAAAAGAGTGAATGTTATATTTTATTAAAACAAATGCTGAAGTATTCGAACAATAGCGGAAAGCATTTCAGAATGTTAAACATAAAAAAATCATTTCCTTTTACCGTAAAAAATGCCTCTGCTATCGCTACGCCTAATCTCCGCCACCCTCCCTAATAGGCCATCTCCTCGTTCCCATGGCAACGGTTCAAAATGGCCGCCTGCCCCGTCCCCGCCTCTTGCAGGTATAAAAGCACTTCCCAGGCAGGCTGTGATCAGAGCGCCAGTACCTTTCGAAGTGAGTGCATGTCACTTACGTTTTTACTTTTGAGATATTTCGTTTTATTTTATTATTTGACTATAATTTCGTTCCCTTCGGTTATTTTTAATAAATTCAATTCTTATCTTCAATAAACGCCGCTTGTATATTTTTATTTATTTTTGTTTTATTTTATTTTACATTTCTGTGTCGTGAGCCGCTGATTCCGAAGGTAAGTTTAGAATAAGTCGCGTGTAAGCGTTAATTTTTTGCAGGTATTGCGGGCCTTTTAAATAATTTTTCCACGTGAGGGTATTTATCGATTACTGCAAATGCGGGGTGGGTAAAAGTATTTCTGCTCTCGTTTATGTCGATCAAAAATGGACTCTAGCGGTCGGTCGTAAGATATATATTACATTAAGCAGGGGATAAGTTGCGACGTTTCTCCGCGGTTTCAAGGTAAAAATAATTAAGGTAGACGGGATTGAATAAGAGATATCGCTTTTTGTCTGTGGTTGCATTAAGCTCATGCCGGTGTAAGTTAGAATTTCAATTTAGGGTTCTTTAAGTGGCATTGGATAAATGCTGGCGTAATTCTCCCGAGAGCAAGTCTAGGGAAAGTGGAGTTACGTGTTATATAGCATTTCTTTTTAATTATGCTTGTAGGTTTTTACTCTGCAAAAAATGAGCAACTGTTGACTTTCAGCTTATAGGATTATATTGTAATGCTGGTAAATTACGAAGCTTTCTCTGATATCTGTAGTTACAGATAGTTATTTTTATGGTTCTTCTTTATGATTTTATCATAAAGGACTACTGGCAATATTCTAGATAATAACCGATTTGTTTCTGTGAAGAATTCCAAGGATTTCAACTTCGTTACGATTATTTCTAATACACCAATTTTGTTTTTGATTTAAACTTGAATACGTCAAATTACTATGCTGATCTAAAAAGAACTATATTATATCTGCAAAATTGATCACGGGAACAAAAGATATGACTTAAATTTATATTAAAATTGAAAATCAAAAAAGTTCGCAAACTTTTACATAAAATAAATTTAACAATGGATATCTCTGAAATAAAATATATTAAAATACAAGAGATTTTCTATGGTTTGATAAAAATTGAAGATATTTATGGGATTGAGATATAAATTTAACAATTTCAATTGAAATTAAATGATGATTGAAGTTCTGATTAAATAAATTCTTCGGCACTGTTATTGCTGAGTTATGAACGACCCCTGGGAAATATAATCTCCCGCTTCTCTTTGTAACAGCATTTTAAAACTTGAAATTGAAATATAATGGAAAAAAAGTTATTTTCCAAGGGAATATATTATAATATCACTGCCAAGACATTAACGCTTGACAGCGATTTCTCAATAAGAAACGAGACTACACAATTTCCCTTTTTAAACAATTTAAACCTTTAAAATATAAAAATTGTGACTCAGTTCCTTAATTTACTTATACCCGGTACAAGTCTTCATTAATGAATTAATATTTCATCAACCATTCAAAATTTTAACACTTTATAAAATCTAAACGGAACTAATATATAAACATATAAACCTTAACGTTTTCTACCTCTCAATTCTTAACACGTCAGCGCTTGACTGTGATCACACCTGTTGGTGAGTGATGATACAATTAAATATGGTAAGGCTTAACTCAACATCACAAGGACGCAAGTATTTTGTATAGCGAAATGTCTTTTTTAGTAGAGTAACTAGCCTCTACCGAAGCCTCCTACCATTCCAGACTTAGGCAAATTCAAAAAATACGATATCCTAACTTTTCCAGAATACAAACCCACGACTTCTGTTATCGAAGTCTGTAATAATATTAATTGTATAAAAGAGAATCTTTGCAATTATTTTAATATATTTTAAAGACACTCGGCTTTGGAAATTGCATTTTCTAAGTCTGGGCTGGTGGCTTCGGCTGTAGCTAGTTACCACCCTATCACCAAAGACGTACCGGGAATCAACAGATTGTATACCGGTACGTTTACGAGTTAAATTGCCTACTAAGAGATTAGCGCTCTCCATCTTAGATTTTAGCACCATCAGGTGTGATCACAGTCAGCTTTTGACTGTCATCAAAAAAAGAGCTGTTCCCGGCGATGTCACCCGCGTGAAGGTATTCCCATGGTGGTATGGGTACATTTGTTCCATCAAAAGAAATACAAAAAAATTCAACAAAATCATTCGTATCGTTTAGGAGGTGTTCAATAACATACACAGGCACCTAAGATTAATATATATAAAGTGTATATTATATTATAAAAATTTATTAAAAGATGACAAAAAGATTTGTACTCTTTTATACTTTATTATTAAAACATATCACAGGACGCTAGGTGATTCAAAAATTTCTAGCTTATTCTTATGCTAGAACTATTAGATTTCCACATTTATATAAACAACAATTGCACCAAAAACAATTAAAATCATTGTGTCCATTTGTTCGGTTTATTTTTGAAAAGACTGGACTAATTCTGATGAAGCTGTCACTTACTTTGTAAGTAATTGAAAACGTTTATAAAATCGGCCAAGAACTGAAACACACCGTTTAGTTTTTCAATAATTTAAATTCTTAGTACATTTTTGTTAGCTGAAGTTTCTGAAGGATGTTTAGAATTGGTTTAACAACGCTAGGTCCTATATTGATTCAGTGTTCCGGTACGATGCTGTGTAGGAACCATATGGGGTATATCTTACCAGATTAGCGCGCTTCCATCTTAGACTGTATCATCACTTACCATCAGGTGAGATCATAGTTTAGCGCTAACCAGCAATAAAGGAAAAGTATCTTTGAAAGTACCTACTATGATAAGTATCGTGACTTAATTGATTTTTATACAATATATAACTTAAAAAAATAATTTGAAATTTTAAGTATTTACTGGTTTTGAAATGGTCTTTTAATTTCTTAATAAAAGATTATTAATTCATTTTTTATATAATAACTTTAAAGACTGCTTCATTGGTCTAGTGGCTTAGAATGTTTGGCCACAGTCAAGAGGTCCTGGGTTAGATTCAAATTCCCGTCACATCGAACTATGAGAGTGAAGGAATAGAGAGTGCACTTGTGCACTATGCCCCTGTCAACCCCCAGTGGGGCAGCACGGTGGGTCTATGAATGAGGAATCCTGTGCCCAGCAATGGGGTGATAATGGGCTGCTATTTACTTAAGTTACTGTGTACTAGGCTCTACCCAGCTTTGAGACTTTTTTACTTAGTCATAGTAACTTATTGCAAAAATATAATTGCGTCTGTCTTTTATTGATGTCCGCAAGAGTTTCTTCCGGCATATGCTATAGAAATTAACATAAGAGCTGCCTGATTGGTCTAGTGGTCACCTTTTTTTTGCTGGCAGTTTAGCGCTTGACTATGATCTCACCTGATGGTAAGTGATGATATAGATGGAAGCGCGCTAATCTGGTAAGAGGCGATATAACCCTTATGGTTTCTACATAGCATCGTAACGGAACAAATCACTTTATTTGGCAGCACTTCTTTGCTGGAAGGGTGGTAACTAGCCACAGCCGAAGCCTCCCACCAGTCCAGACTCAGACAAATTACAGACAGAAAAATAGAATTTCCTAAATTCGTCCTACCAGGGATCGAACCCGGGACCTCCGCCAGCAAAGCGAATACTCGCACCACTGCGCCAGCCAGGCCGTCAGTTTATTTGGCTACAGACATAAGGTTCTGGGTTGAAGTCCCGGGTTGGGCCAATTTAGAAGTCGATATTGAGTTTTATGTTAAGAAATTCTCAGTATTTGCCTTGAAAAAGTTAAGCCGTTGGTTCTGCGCCTCATCTCCCTTCGATCTCCGTCTCATTGGACCCTCATGATGAAGGAATAGAGAGTGCACTTGTTAGCGCATACACTAGTGTGATGTGCCCGCTACCCCACAGTAAAGCAGCGTGGTGGGTCTATACTCTAAAAACCCTCTCTGTTATGAGTGAGGAGTTATGCTCCCAGCAGCAGGACGTTAAAAGGCTGCTACTTACTTATACGATCTTAAATTTTCTACAGATACAGGTAATTTAATACGTGTAATCAAAATAAGACAACATGGTATATTCGGGATTCTACAAATCTAAAATTTTAGATTTCCGAGATTTAAAGGAAGGGAAAAGGAAGATATGTTAGGAATTTAATGAATTTAATTGTCATTAAAACATTAAGTTTCGACAATTAATACAAATAATTTATTGAAATCTCAAATGACGAATGGTATATAAAAATGTCACGTGTTTAAGTGAATGTTAGAAATTATTTATTAAATATTGTTTTTGAATTTAAAATTTCGAAAAGAGAGAGAGAATTTATGAAATATATTTTATGAAAAATACTATATGAAATTATTAAATGGCACATGTTAAATGGTACAAATACGAATTAGCATAAAAAACGCTGGACATCTTCGTGACGTTAATCACGCGTTTCAATTCGTAATAATTGAATCCTCATGCGTCTAAAAAAGTTTCACTTAAAAATAAATAATTTAAGTTTAAATAGAATGTCAAATTAAAAATTAATTAATAGTATAGTTTCTTCAATTGCAACTTTTGTGATTTATCGAGATTTTATTTACTTATATAAAGCGATTATTTAGACACACAAGTCTGAAATATTATTGGAATTGTACCTAATATTTGGGACCAACAGAAAACTTTCGCTATTAGTCCAAATACCTATTTTTTTAACCTTTTCTAAGTTAACAATAAAATTTTAAATAATACTAAAACAAATGATAATACTGCAGATCTAATCGTTTGAATCGATAAATGTTTCTCTAGGGAACCAAAGTTAAATTGAGTAAGTAATATAAGACGTTAAAATGAAGTAAAATATTTGATGTAAGTAAGTAGCAGCCCTTTAACGTCCCACTGCTGGACACAGGCCTCCTCACCCCGAGAAGCGAGTGTTTTTAGAGCATAAACCCACCACCCTGCTACACTGCGGATTGGCAGGCATAGTACACAAGTCCACTCTCTATTCCTTCACTCTCATAGTCCGACGTGATGGGAATCCAACACGACCGGAGAGAGATCAGGCGCAGGACCAACGGCTTAACGTGCCCTCCGAAGCACGGGGGTGGGTCACACCGCCAATTTCCCAACTTCGGGCAAATATTGAGAAAATCCTAATAGAAAACTCAATAATTATTTTAGAATTGGCCCGACCCGGGACTCGAACCCAGGACCTCATGTCTGTAGTCGATCATGCTAACCACTAGACCAACGAGGCAGTACTAGACCAGCGAGGCAAATTTGATGATATTTCCCTAAAATCACACAACACGAAAAACACGAAGTCGCGGGTTTATAAAACATTCAAATCAATAGCAATGTCTTTGAATCTCAGCATAGCCTTTCGAAGAAAAGAGAATATTTAATGCTAGAGGGCTATATGGGTATTATAATTTTCCAATAGATCCCTTGAAAGCTATCGCTCATATTACTGTATGTAAGAGTTTATTCAATTTTCATACATAAATATCATACGAACTAAAGTGTCGTACGCTTTTCTGCGAAAATGAAATTTGGCGTCGAATGTAAATTTCCGAATGAAGCTTTCGAAAGTTGTGCTTTCATAAAATTTCTTTAGATTTAATGTACGATTTTGTTTAACCTGGTGAGCAATTGCTTACAGCTAAGGCTGCGTGCTCTAGAAACCCTCTCTCTTATGACAAAGGAGGCCTGTGCCCAGTAATGGGTAAATAATAAATTGCTACTTGACTTATTTATTAACCAGGATATCCTAGTGGTAAAATGCGTAGATATTTAACAAGAGAAGTTGCAAGTTAGGACAGGCACCCTTAAGTTTCTTATAAAAATAAACTTACATTTACATTATTGTGCTTTTTTGGCTTTTTTTTATCGGTGGAAGATGCTTTTACGCATCCCGCCCAATTGGAATGTGGATAATGAGTGAAAAGGAAATGCTCGCTTGCGCAATCCAATAATCCAATATGGTGTCCAGACGAAGCCGAAACGAGGCTCAAGTCAGTGGGAGGAGGCACACATAGCCGCGCCTTCTGTCACCTAGCCTTCTGCGACGGATAGCAGGGGCGTGGGAAGCCAACTCCCGCTTCCTCTCACGAGCCTTCTTTAGCGAGATAACAGTCTCGCAAAAGGAAGCTAAGGCTCACCACCTTGCTTCGCTAGCGACCATCGCACTTACTGTGAAGGCCAACGAGAGGTCGACTCCAATCAGTGACACCAGAAGATGCCGCTGAGGGCCCCACGCTGCCAACTCTAAAAACCTTCTCTCCTGTGAATGAGGAAAGCTTGTCTGGGCAGTGGGACTTAAATACTCTGCTATTTCTATTACTCGAATGCATTTAAGTTAGAAGGCTTCATAGGTATAGTAATGTGATTCATCGGATATAGAATACGAGATCCTGGGTTCGAGCTCCATGTTGGGCTAATATATACACACGACACTGGGTTGTTGTCGGTGCTGTTTAGGAATTCTCAGTATTTTCTCGAACTTACAATATTGGCGATAGATCCCCGTAATTCGGAGAGCACATTAAGCCGTCGAGCCTGCGCCTGATTTTTGCTTATTTATTTATTTTTTCAATTTAAGCTAAAAATATAGCATTAAGTGCCGTCACTTATACATTTTATATTATAAATTACTTCTATAGTCTAACGCAACGCATCCTTAAAGCAAAGTTTCCTTCTAGTCTAGCCTTTTCATTCTCAACAATGCATCTGTAAATCCAAATCGCACTTTTAATTCTCGATTCGATTATTTTTATTTAAGTAACCACCACAACCTCTTTTGAATCAACTAGTCTTTGCATTAGTGATGCTTAAAAGCATTCATTTATTTTTATTGTAAGGTACTTGTCCCAGTTTACAATTAAAATTTACAAGCAAATAGGGTGTAACACGAATAACAAAACAAATACAGAAAAAACAAAACTTTAATTAAATTTAGTAAATAATAATGGGAAATAAATGTAAGGGTACGTCATTTTTGTAATTGTATAAATTAGTTGTCGTGATCTATACTTATATAGGGATAAATCGTCCAAATGCGGGGGTCTGATATACCAAAATCCACTGTTGGACAAAGGTTTCTCTTAATGAATTCCACTGGGCCCGATCTTGCGCCGCTTGTAGCCAGCGGCTGCCAGCGACCCGCCTGGTGTCATCGGTCCACCTAGTGAGGGGTCTGCCGACGCTACGTTTTCCGGTGCGAGGTCCATCGGTTCTTCGAACTATGTACCCTGCCCATTGCCACTTCAGCTTTGCAATTCGGTAGGCTAAGTCGGTGACTTTAGTTCTCCTCATTCCTGATTTGATTACGTAGGGAAACCCCGAGCATGGCCCTCTCCATTCCACGCTGAATGACTCTGAGCCTTTTTACGCGTCCAATAGTCAACGGCCAAGTCTCGGAACCATATGTACGTTGGCAACATGCACTGTTCGAAGAGCTTAGTCTTCAGGCACTGAGGAATTGTGGATGAAAAGATATTCCGTAGTTTTTCGAACGCTATCCATCCGAATGGCGGTTGATCTCTTTTTCAAAGACCTATATCACCTTGACGAGATAGGCAGGAGTAATTACTCACTTGGCACTTTTGTCAAGAAAACGATACCAAACGGTTGCTCTCTCTTAACACGCTATGAGTAATGTTTGTCGTAAACCTGACTTCATCTGATAATGGGAACACGTCAGACCCAAAGTTGTAGTCAACTCCTGATTCAAGGAAGCCAACCCATTTACTTATTTTTCTTCTTCTAATAATAATAATGATGTCAACTTGAATAACATATCTTGAAAATAAAAGTATTTTGGACTGCATATTATAAAAAAAATTGGATGAGAAGTTGAAAACTGAATATGTTATGCAAATGAGTTTATTTTTTGAAATAGTGTTTTTGCTTTATCTGTTTAATGCGTCGTTATTAATTTATTTAAATTAATCATAGTAAAGGTAATATCGATGGATGTAGACATTAAACATAAATCCAGACATAAAAAATCTGAGCCATAAACCTCGACAGGGGTTATATTAATTATTATTCATGATCACTCGAGGAATCCATCAAGTGGGAACACTTTTATCAAGGCAAAGCTTGCAAATTTCAATTGGCGATGGAAACACAAGTAGGTTCAAACATAGTACATATTCTCTCTAGTACTAGATAGTACCGCAATTTCATTTACATTTCTATAAGAGATATTTTTATAGTCTTTTTAAACTCATTGATATATCACAGCGGAAAACATTTTAAAACCCAACATTTGCAGCAGTAGCAACGTTTAAATAATTGTATTTATAAAAGTTTTTGACTGTGCTATGTCTAAGTGTATTGAATCATTTAATGTCCTTATTAATTATATAAATATAAACATACCTAAATTTTACGAGACAAAACTTTATTCCTTTTAACACAATCGATGTTTCATGGCATCCTAGTCAAAATATATAAAGTTTTTATTTTATACAATATGGATACTATAAATTCTGGTGAGAAAACAATAAAAACCATATTAATCATCATTCTCCTGGGAAATTTTCGTAAAGGGAAAGAAGATTCAGTAAAAATAGGTATTAGTTAACCAATAAACCATGATTTATTGTAAAACCAGCTTTCAAATACTACTACTTTTCATATAAATACATAAATAGAGTCGATTACTATAGAAATAAGTGACATAATAATTCCAATATATTACAGTGCCTTATTTCGTAGAATATTGTATAATTTATTATAAGTATTACCGAGTTGTATTACTTTAATTTAGCAAGTAAGTACAATGACGTCATTAAAGTCAAATCAAATCAACATATATCTATTCAAGTAGGCCTATTACAGCATTTTTGAATCGTAAAATATAATTTTTTATTCCACACACTAATTCTAATGTACTTCTGATGATGGTTTTAAAGAACGATTTAATATCTAAAGTTACGAGGGTTCCTTCCCTGTCCTGAGTAGAGCTCACAACAAACTCAATCGGCTAGTTTGTATTTTTTACCATCATCATTACAACATTATACTAGTTTAATATATTTAAATTTAAATTAGAGCAATTGGTTTACTCCCACGCGTTTCTATCGTCTTAGTAATCTTGCAATTTTTAATATGATTTTTCTATCAACTTTCTTTTAATTTATTAATTGACATCTCTAAAACGTCTTGTGGGAGTTTATTATAGAAACGTATACAGTTACCCTTAAATGAGTTGTTAATTTTATGCAGCCTACTAGAATTTGGAACAAGTTTATTTTTATTTCATAAGTTATGTGAGATACATTCACACTTTTATATTCAACAAGTTTTCTAATATGTATACGCAATAAATTGTTATTACGTTAACTGCTCTGAATTCGGTTCTAAGCGAAGTAAAAAAGTCTTTTACACTGTAGCGTTAAAGAACAACATGTCAAGGATAACAAAGTCATAAAAATTGTGTATTAGAAATCACTAAGCCAAAGCGGCAAAGTTGAAAACGTATATGTTTCACTTCTCGGTTTCACCCCCATTCCCCCTCCATTGTAATTACTCGCCGCATAAGCCTTTGTCGTTGCATAAAAGTCGTCAGTTTTATGAAAAAATACATTGAAATTGAAATTTTTTTCAGTAATGAGATGCTTGGTATCAACTGAACCGCGAACACTTATCTTTGCTGACTACGCGCTAGTGATGCATCAGTGATGTTTGTCGATAATTTTTACTATTGTATATTGTGTATTGTATATTTACACTATACTATAGCGAGCAATACAGATCATAGATCGTATCCTATATGTATTTTTAAGCCATGATGACCCAGTGGAGAGAGGCGAGTTTAAATCTTGAGCAGGCCCCGCAAAGGTTTTCTGTTCAAAAAAAAAATTGGTATTTCTAATCCATCGTTGTCCTTTTGACGAAACAAAATATCGCAAAGAAACTAGCATATTCCGAAAGTAATTCTAGGATTTTTGTACCCTGTCAACCCGCAGTGGAGTAGCATGGTAACTCTAAAACATTTTCTTCTATAAATAAAGAGGCGTATTCCCACAAGTGGGTTAATAGGCTGCTTCTTATATTTTTCACCTTAGCTAACCTACCTTCACATTATCTATTTAATGCTTTTGTATAACTCAAAATCTTTGATTGTCAGTTTCGTTTACCCAAAGGTTGTTTGTTAAGATATTGGTTTGCAAGTTGTAGTTTCTTAACTATTATGTAAGTTTTCAGCATTTCCTTTTCTGAGTACATTAAAAATACAAATTAGTTGATTTATAGAGAAAACATTTGGCAATAAAATTTCCAAAGGCGGTCTTATTACTTAAGCGATCTCTTAAAAACAATCTTTGAAGAGGAATACTAAGCAGAAGGCGCAAAGTTATAAACTGGGTACAGTTATACACTTGTTCAAAACCTATACAATTACCGATAGATATCTAATTAATTCGTATGTATTGCACTTAATGCATGAACGTCTATTTGTTTATTTATCATTATCCGATTTGAAATCTTTATGCAACTTAACAGAGCCTTTAGATAAGGTGACATTCTAACTACGCTAACACCAGAAGAACGCTTAGAAAATGTTTGGGAATGACGTATCATATCGATATGTCACGTGACGACAATGAACAAATTGAAGTGTTCTACTGGTTCGACGTAACGTTATCGTACTTAGAATGTCCTCTTGTCTAGGGGGACAGTTCATATCCACTTTATTAAAATACCTATTTAAAGATATGTTTATTCAATTAAGACGGTTTTTCATTTTCACTTCAGATAACATAAAACATAAAGTTTATATTCTCTTTATGTTTAAGTAAAAATATTAATTATTTAACATCAAAAAGTAAAACTTTGATTATGTTATATAAACTTCAACACCGCGGCTTATTTTTTCTAGTAATTTTGTGTTATAAGGAGTACCAATTCAATTCATTTCTGTATAAGTTCTCTCAAACTCCACTCATTCATTAAGTACAGTCATCAAGAGCTTATGTAGCCACAATGCTCTAATAGGCTGATATACTCTTATAGCATATGGATTGGAGTTGTACATGATTTAGTTAACATAGAAATAATCATGCATTGAAAAATTGTTTATCCTGTGATGCTTTGTTAGAGCATAAAATATCTAACGCAAAATTCTAAGAACCCAAACCCAAAATACAACTTCTTTAATATACTAGTATATCCTTATTCCTCTTGGTAGCAAAGTTTTGGTCCAAATACTATATATTTAGACCAATACAATAAAAATTTACAATAAAAATTTTCACTACCTAAGCCAAACAGGTCATTTTTAAGTATGACTTGGAATGTCTTTTTCTTGAAATATTAAAATTTATAAACTTACATGGCAATCAATTGGCAAACATCAGGAGGCTTAGACACGTACGGATTAATTTTTGATTAAATAACACCGTTTTAACTGAATATATTTGATTTAAATAACCTAACACTGGACACAAGTATTTTATTGTATATATTTATATTGTAAGAATATAAGGTCAATGGTTCATCGCCCGTAATAGTTCAAAAGGTGTGCCGCGCCCTCGGATGCTGGATCGATAGGGGACGTCTGAACGAAAAGAGATGGGACGTGACATATTTGTCGGTAATAATATTTAATTACTTCGAATTTTATTACGATCTCAAAACCGTAACAATATATCAAATATTGTTGACAATTGGCACACCTCTTTATCCCAATATCCTGACTTAAAGGAGTATATTCCCATTACTCATAAATATACGAAAATACTAGCAACTTCCCGCGGTGTTACCTGCCTATTTCCCAATGTCGTGGAAATATGGGGAAATTAATACTTAGTGAGTTAATTTTTCAATTAATTCTCCGCTATTTTTATAGTTATTCTGCTATTAGAAGCAAAGACGTCAATCACAGAATATCAAAATTGATTCAAACGTTCTTGGTTTATAAACGGTATAACTATCTAAGTAACTGTATAAGCCTACCTTTTAAGAACTGTGGTATATTAGAAGTAAAATGTATGACATGTTCCACAATATCGTTATAAATAAAAGGTTTCAGATATATATAACTTTGTTATGTTGTAAAAGGACGCTATCTGATTTATTTGTATATATTTTCTTTACTTTAATTATATGAAAAAGAGAAATAAAGGTATTCAGTCACCAGAACTACAATTCCATACTGACTGGACAGTAAAACAATCCTATTATTCACCATTACTTTCATTAAAAAGACAATAAACATAATTTGTATTACATATCTCGTATTGCAAGTATTCACTTCAAACTTATTCAATGTCCTGGCATTGTTGAATCGCAACCAACAGTAGCCCTTTTGATCCACGTTATAATAACCTTAAAATAAACAATTTTTTAAACTCCATTCTAATTTCAGTGTTTCCTATAAAATTACGATGAAGTTTCTGTTAAAACAAGCTCCATTTCATAGCTGTGTTATAACTTTGTTGGAATACTTTGGATTATATTTCAGATTAAAATTGTTCATCTATAAAATAAGAAATAACAGTAAATCTCTGTTAAACTTAGCTCCGTGAATGTTTAAACTAAGAAAATAAACCTATAATTATGAGATGGAAAAGGGTTAAAGGCAAATATGAGCTGAGAAGTTTGCCGTAACACGATATTTCCTAAACATAGTTTGTTTAATTCGATCCTATCACAACATTTAGTAATTACAGGGCACCCCCCCAATTTTCAAGCTGTTAGCTAAGATGATGGGATTTCACTTCGGTTGGTAATTTCATTTTGCAAGATTTTCCTTGAGTTTTCCGTTAGAAATTTAACGGGGTAATCTCTCCTCGGACATCGTTTATTAAGTAACTTAATTACTGAGGTGTTAAATGATTTATAAGTTCGTAATGCATTATGTTTTTACTTTGTTGTTACAATGAAAGACAAGTTTCAATACAACCGTCACAAATATATTCAATAATGCAATAAACTAAAACTATACCATTCCTTTATTATAAGGCAACGTGTAAAGATACTTTGTTTTTAACTTTGATCAGTTAGTTTTTGCAGGAACATGAGAGTTTCTGTATATTCTACCCTCGCTCAATTTGTAAGTTATGTTCTAAATTTTGATTGTTTACTTGTTATTTTATTTGGAACCAGAATAGAAATGACAACTCGTAAATACAATTTTAAACGTATTTTTCTACCGGCGTAGGACTTTTTGTAGATATTAGCTAATTATTAATACAGTAATTTTTTTTTCAAGTTGAAGTAAGGCAGATATGTCTGCTATCTTGTGACATATTGATTAATCGTAAATTTGTGCCTGTAAAAATAAATTCCAGCATATTCGTAGGAAGTCATATGCGTAATAACGTTTTTTTTTTCAAATGTAAGTAAAACTATTTTTGAGCTTTGTTAGATTGATTCTGGTTGGTCCAAACATAAGATCAGTAGCTAATCTCAATCTGAGATGAGAACACAAAGACACACATTCAAGCAATATACCAAAACTGCCTTTAATACCATTAACTAAATGAAGCTAGACGTTATTCCAACTCCTTGTTAAAATATATATAACACAAAAAGCTTAAGTTGAGATGTCTGTCTTTTAAAATGTACTAGCTTAAACCTAATCTGATTATAATAGCCAGACTGAACAAGCTACTTCTGTATATTATATTAATAATAACCATACATCAAACAACTGTACACTTTCTTGTAAGATTAGTTTAGCTGCTAAAAGTTTATTAATTAAAGTTCTATTCACAGCGGCTTACAACTTTTGGTTCGAGGATAAAATACGGCGATATTTATGTTGTATTAAATTTTCTTATTAATATTATCTAATACATAAGTATCTTTTTACAAGACAATCTTTACAGATTTAGTTGCGGACAAGCTAGAGCAAACAAGTTTTTTGATGACTTCAAAACAATTTGCTTCTTCTTCTTCGAAACTTCGACTTCGAAAAATATGCGTAATTAATCTTAAAATAGTTTAATTAACTTATAATTGAAGATAACTAAATATTTCATTTTAATAGTCATCATTAGCTTTCAATAACAGTTAAAATTCATTGTAGTTTCATCGTGGTATAATCATGCCATTTATAGTAACTCTTTTTCTTTTTTTTTCGCTGGGAAATGCTTTTATGCACAAACCCTGATCATGGGTCAGAGGTATGGAACTCGGCGAACGAGGTGGCCTCACAATACCCATTAAACCCCAGCGGAACCCTCTTTCTACATAAGAGAGGCATCAGAGGTTCACCTTTCGCAGTCACACCTAGTGTCCCGGATGAATCCGACTGAGGATTTACGGCCGTGCGCAAGCATGCGCTGCTTGGACCTCGCCTCCTACGGCGGTGAGTCTGACTGGCGCAACTCCGTCTTCGTACAAATGAATCAAAATTATTTTTTTACTATAAATTAAACTGAAACTCCTCATGCGTCATAAGATGAAACAAATCCTGCAAATTAAAAAAAAATAAGTTGATTTAGTAGTTTTGGAGTCCATCACAGTCAAACTTTGTGATAGGGAATTTTTTTAACATGCTTCTCCTAGTTTCAATATTTAAAATAGCCAAGTCAGCATCATGGATTTACATATATATACCTGAAATAAAGAGTTATTTTACTATGATAGACTTCCTTCCGGAAATATGTCATGCGGAAGGATATCCTTGAGGCTGTTATCTAGCAGAAGGAGGCATTAGACAAGCAAGGAGAGAGTGGTCGGTGTCAGACGGCGCAATTTGCTCGCCTGCTTCCTTTTTCTTAACCTTTAAGTCGAGTTCATCCAAGGCGCCAAAGCTGAATGCGACAGCGAACATTTGGCGTCCAACACTGGGATGAAGAGATTTCCGCTGAATTTTATTTCTGGAGAACAGTGAATCCCACAGCACTGGATCGATTTGTACACTCCATCCAGTGTGTGTAAAGGCATCTCCCAGCGACAAAAGAAACAACCTATCCAATATCGATTATATTCAGACTTCTCTTTATATTTTCCCAATTACCGACTTAGTATCTTCCGCAAATATGCCTTACAGAAGTATACCGTAGTGTCATATCCAAGACCATGTTATTTTAAATCGGGTTAGAGACTGGTGACCACTGTAGATATACATTTGTGATGAACTAAGTAGGTCGCGGTTCATTACGGAGATGTTACCTAAGGGCCTTAAAAGAGAATTCATTTGTCAATTTTAATATTAAAAGTATTAATTCGCTCTCTAAAAAGGGTAGGCGTAATGCAATTTGTTTCGCTCGTCCCTCCGCGTCACCAATTTAACTTCGGAATTGATTTTCAGTTACACTTTCTGTCTACCTGTTTCTGCTTGAGATGAGTGGAATTGTCACAAAATATTATATGCTCATTAAAACAATTAACATAATTTATAATTCATTATTAGTTTTTGTATTCTATCTTTTTGAATTACAAAAAACATATCTTTTATATCATTAAAGCATAGTTTTGTAACATAAAAGATGACAGTTATTTGAAATATATATATCATTTTCTATCAAACATCATATAAAGAAACCAATAGCCACATTGCTAAGCAGATGCCTAAGTTACTCCTTATAACATCAACTATCTGCCAATGAAAGTGCTTACCAAACAGTACAGCCGTTTTAGAGACAGCTGGTACATAATATTCATGCAATGTTTGCCAAATAAAACTTAAATACATTTTATTATGTCCAACTAATGATAAGGTATCACAGCATTGCGTTTATACATGAAGTCAAACTGAGTTATTATTCGTAATTGTAAAAAAAAACAAATGAAAGATTACATGTTAAATAATAAAAATAAGATAAGATTGACCGAAGCAAATATATTTTACCATACACCTATTGCAAAATTTATCGATATATTTCTACACAAAATTAATCGTATAGGCAAATTAATTTTACAAGAAAATAACTTTTCTTCTACTATCTTGTTTTAGATTTCCTATGTATAATCCAATATGTAATCTACATACTTTTGTGATCTATGATTTTTATTGTACTCGTATATGTTTTAAATTTTGTATCTTTAAAACTGTCTACGCTTCTATAACAAACTCCCAGAAGACGACCTAGAGATGTGGCTGAATAAATTTGCCTACAAATTTATTAGAATCTTCTCAAGGATTAGGCGCGAAGGAAACCTTGTAACTGTATATTTTAAGACGTTCTTTAATATCTACATGACTCATAATGGAAAATCCTATCTTTGACTATTCAAAATTGGTGTAAAAGTCTACTAGAATAAAGAGTGTTTGAATTTAAAAAGTAAATGAATTAAATGTATCGATACATAAATATTGTGGACCGCCGGCATCACTAAACCAACCCCTCATATTGTATGCATTCCTGAACTGTGCCGGTGTGCGTAGCGAATGATTATGGACCCTACCGCAGATTTTTCATCCGACTTACCCTAGCCTACCTATGTCTTTATAATACCTAACAAAGAAATCCGACGAGTACAATGTAGCCAGATCGATTTTTTTTCGGTCTGCCTATTTTTCCCTCCTGTCTACCCTTTTGTGAACTAGCGGCTGTACACGATTTTCTCGCCTATCAACACAATATTTTCTATTTACTCAGACAGGCAATCTTTATCTGAAATTACACCAGAGTAACCTACTCGTATATTCATAAATGTCCAAATTTTTGACTATTACTTTCCAAAAACTTTGCTTCATCAAATCAAGTGTTTTCTAAATTGGCTTACCTTTTTTTTAAATAGGTTATTACGTGACAGTCATCCCAAATGAAGATATAGATAAGCAAGGAGTAATTCCTCTTATGACTTCTACACAGTATTGTACAAGATCGTGTTTTACTTGGTATTTTAAGGTGGTAACTAGCCACGATTTAAGCTTTCCACTAATCCAAACTATGACCCAGACTTAGAAAATGGTATTTCCTAAATTAGCTCACCATTGTGCCAATGTATCATATCCCTAACACAAGAAATTTACTGTCATATATATGGCAACTGATTTTCATTTAACCATCGCTACCGCAATAGGATTGAATGAACGAGTTGCCGTCGCTAAAGTTTGTCTTTTCATAAACCAAATACACATGGTTTGATTTTATGAAACACGGTTGCAAGTGAAACAGCTGATACGAATTTTGAATGCTGCCATATTGGCTTTGGTTGCTTTGCCAAGCGCCTTTTTCCAATGGAAAATGCTACGCACCTGGAAGCCGCGGGTCTAAGACCCTCTGGTTAGGCCAGAATACCTACTAGAATCCAATGAAAGTCTTATCAACCTTTTTTAGGGATGACAGAGGTTTGCCTGCCCTTTCTGGGTCAGGCACTCAAGGTTGAACCGCCAAAAGGGGTTTAAGGAGACAAAAGACGTTTATAAGGATTTCCTGCAACCCAGCTTTCTCCAGCGCAGATTAAGGACATCGTAGACAATCGTTTTCTCTCCATTACCTCCTTCAAGGAGATGACAGCTTAACAGAAGGTGACAATTCCATTCCATCTTATCTCACCGCCAAGCATTGTGCCTACTATACTTGGCAAAGAGAGATAATCGTTTCTCCTCCACGACTGGAAAAAATACGAAAATTTTCACTTTAATATACTCTTTAAAGAAGGAAAATCATGTTTAGCTAAAACCCTTAGAACTTTTAAACTTGAATCTCTATTTGACCACTTATCAGCATCATTACACGTGTCGGTCTATCCTTCCGGTCATAATAGGGGACCGTAATAACATTTATACACCCCGCCCAACTCGAAGCGCTGGAAACATAATCGTTTATTTGCCAATGGAAATCTTGTTGGAGTACACAAAGACTGTTAAAAAGACTTTCTAATTGTAGAAATATTTTTGTGTCTCTATTCCTATATCAAATCAATAATAATAATAATAGTTTAGATCACAACCGAAAAAAATATACGTCATGAAAAAGTTTGCTCTTGTACAAGGAAGGATGTCTGAGCCACTATATTTAGTCATGTTTATTACTAAAACTATCACAAATCCAACTTTTATATCAAAATGGCTTTATATTTTTGTGCATAACTTGAAAAATCATGAAAATTAACGTTAGCGTAATATGATTTGTAACTAATTGAAGTGAAGTATTAATTTATAGTAGTTATTTCATATGTAGTGCTCTGGTTTTTAAGAAAAACTTACTCTGTAACATTTTAAACTGGCAAAAGGTAAGCAGTCTATTAAAGTCATAGGAGAGAGAATTTCTGCTACTCTCCTGATAGTTGGCAGACTATACATAAATAAGAATTCAGGAAGTTGCATTTTCTGATTAGTCTGAATCAGAAGTGGTGGGAGGCTTCGGCCGTAGCTATTTACCACCCTACCAGCAAAGACGTTTCTAGCAGAAGAATTGCGTTGCGTAGAAACCATAAAGGAAAATTACTTCTTACTAGCTTGCGTCTATCTTAGACTGTATCTTCACTTACAATCAGGTGATATTACAGTCAATCGAAAAGTTGTCAGTAATAAAAATGAGCTGTTGGATTTTCCATTATTACAACAGCCTATTTCCTTAGTCTCACGTCAAAAAGCCTGCAAAGGATTTCCCATTACAATGGAAAATATTTTCATATTATTTATTCAAAGGGAAAACAAAGCTTTAATAAGCAAAGATGCGGCCGCCTTTGCATCTAGTGAAACTGGACCGAATATTAATGACCTTTTTTTATATTCCGAGCTTTATTTGTCTGCGGTTAATGAAATTTTAAGGGCAGCAATTATTTATGACATCTATTAATTTTTATGAACGTTTAAAAAGCTGGGCGGTTTTGAAATATTAATAATATGGCTGCTTTTATTATATACAAGATTTTCCTCGACTGTCATTTAAATTAAAATATTGTTAATTAATATTTGTATAATACAAAGAATATATGCTATATTATCAAGTGTATTTGTGATAACGATCTAAAAGTGGTATATATTATAAATTTTTATCAAGACTAGGCATACCAAAAATACGTTTTTTGATTTAATTTTATTAAAGACGTCAAGTCTCTAAAATTAAACGTTACCAAATGGGGAAGAATCTTAAACCATTACACGTAAAGGAAACAATATTATTCATTACTGTTTATAAAAGAAATATCAATAATTTTATGAATATTTATTTAACCTATTCCTAATATTTTCACATGAAATTGTATTGTAATTTGATGACTACGGTAGATCCGTTTAATAACCAAATCGATTTCTAATTATTAATTATTCTAAGTCAATACGATTTTTATGACTGCACTGTAAAGGTATTCCAATATTATTTTGCCAGTTCAAATTTAACCTGGGCTTAAACTGTATCTAAGTGTTTATCTATTCTAAGAAGATCTCGAACTTCAAATATTTTATTAATATAAAGATAATATTAGGATTTATTGTAAAAAAAATACGGAAAAAATGCAAAAAATAAAGATAAAGAACCAAAAAGACATACAGGTGATTATTTACAAACGATTCATCATGATATTTAAAAAAAAAAGATCGTGTGATTGTGAAAATAGAAAACGCCGCTCGTTCTTGTACTATCTAATCGACAATACACCCGGTGGAAACGAATCAATCAACTCTAAGAATTCAGAAGATTATTGTCAATGAAAAATCGGAGGAAAAAGTGTCATTGCTCCTTTTATATTATTAAAATCTTTTTTTGTACAATGTCCCTTAATAGCTGAACAGATATTTTGATGACTGTTCTTAAATGTATTTTCTCTGAATATATTAAAATTGCTTACTATGAAAAGAAAAATATACAGATATTCAAACTGTCTTCTAAAACTAATAAAAGTGTGGTTTGGTCTTTTATTTAGGGATTCATTAGATATCATGACGTCTATTTCGCTGTGGTGTTGCAACTTCTATGCCCAGTATTCCGTTCTATCGCTTTAATTATTAAGATTTATTTCTCTCAAGGGTCAGTCATCGTGTAATATCTAATTTACCTCAATTGAAAATCAACATACTATACCTACAATGCCAAATTTGTGACGAATATTATTGGAAGCTTTCTACAACTATATATATCTCATTTCATCCGATAACTGACGACAAGCTATACAAAGATAATTCAAATTAAAAATTCGCTGTTTAATTATTCTTTAACAGCACTTTTCAATCGTCAATTATTGTTTTTATATTATTTATAATATACGACTGGTCCTAAGAAGAACCCATGACGAAACTCAGTCAGGTATTACCTTTTTTATCATCACCACTACACTGTGATTTTATTTTATTCTACTTAAATTAGAGCATACTCTTCACCCCCACGCTTTTTTTATAGTCCATGTAATCCTTCAAATTATAAAAGGATTTTTCATTTAGCACTCAAGAACAATCTCTATATACGAGCAGGTATTAGTTATAAATAATATAAAATTTAAGGTCATAAATTATTATAGTATCCTCTCTACAAGATAATAGAAAATATTTATTAGCGTGGGGGATATAATACTGCAGAGGTGTGCGCGTAAACACAGGTGTATTGTATAATCCCTCGCTCCTAGAAACCGTTGGGACGGTAGTTTATCATAAACACGAAGAGACAAAGAGAGATACATTGTCTCTGAAATGATGTTATCAATATCACAAGTCTGGGTTAATACTGAAATTGGTTTAAAATAAAAGCCTCTTGTCCAATCTCATATTACAACTCGGGACTTCGTGACCTATGTGAAACTAAGCACTCTGCAAAAAAAGCTGTTATACTACTAAATAATGATAAACACAATAGTTTTATTTTGTTAATATTAATAGCTGTCTTTCATTATACCTATATATAAAATAATAAAAATCAATTCATCACATACCCAAGTCTACTCATTCTCATATAAATGTATACCTTAACCAGACTTATTATTTTTTTTCTACTTGATAACAGATCAAGGTTTGACCTTCCTTCTGAAGATCTTGAGGTCCCGAATTCAAATCTTTGAGGGACTAATAAAGTTGTAGGATTCATATGTTTTACAGAGTATCAATACACATATTATTCATATTTATTGACTATTTCCCACTTTCTTTGAGTTTGTCTTTGGATTACTTTATCGTATTTTATAAAAGAAAAGGTTTACCTTATATATATAGTTTCTATATAAAATAAAAACTGTATAAGAGCTAATAACCTGCTAGCAATTAAAAAAAGTTAAAAGTGCCTGCGTACAAAATGCACTTGTCAGAAGTGAAACTTATATTTAATATAAGGTTATGATACTGATATCAAACCTTTATTTTTATTTTTTCTTATGTTCCGCTAAATATACCGGTGTGTATAGTATATTAAATAACGAGTGGCAAATAAAATGCCACATGTTATTTGTAAATATTAAAACTACCTAACCTACCTACAAACGAATTAGCATAAAAAAAACGCTGCACATCTACGTGACGTTAAACACGCGCATCATCCGTGAAAATTTTACCCGCATGCGCCTAAAAAAGTCTCATATCAAAATCAGTTTCAAATATCAATGCATTGCCGGTTAAAACGGGAATGATGTGTTACCAGCTCAATAATGGCACCTCAACTTGGAAGCATTATGAAAAGCAATATAATATTGATATTCTTTGACATTCAATGAAAACACATTGATGCTCAACACTTAAATAATCCCTTGATAATTTATTTAAAAAAAGAGTATACAGTTTGTTAAAATTATAAAAAATAAACATTATAAAAATATAAATTGTGTTTTAATTTATGCATAGACATGACCGAGTCTACACAATTATCATATTTCATTTTTATATCATTCTTGTCGTTCTGCAATATAATGGAAACATTGAAAAAAATAAAATAGACTTCAATATGAAAACAAAAGATTTTAAATTGAAGCTTGATTGTTTAAACTGCCTAAAATAAAATTAAGCTTGGTTCAATTTTTATGTTTTAATTACGATAAACGATGCGGTATGCGGATTTTAATCTTAACTGGACATACTCGTAAAAGGTAAAAGAATTTTTACACTAAAAATGGGTAAAAATATGTATAATATATATTTCCAAAAAAATATTCGAACTACCTCCATGTTAGATCGTCCGATGAATATTGTTTTGTTAAAAAAATAATTTCGGCTTGGAGAATCAGTTAGATTTATCACTTGGCCACCTTATCAAAATCAAAGTAGTTTGTCCATGCACAAATTTACCTCCGGTTTGGAAACTTCATTCCACTGAGAAGAAACCGGCAAGTAACTCAGCTCTTACTTTCTTTAACATAGGTTCTGTAAGTTATAATGTGTAATATTTTACTACCGCCTGCAACTGGAATCAAGTCCAAACATTTCTATCGCTTAAAAAGGATGTTTATAACATATTTTGTAAAAATTATGCTCAACCCGATAAAGGATTTATTTTTGTATTAAAATTGTGTACTGGCAACACTTGTCGCTCGGGAAAAGCCGTAATGATTAATTTAATAAATAAATTTACTTCAAGCAGGTGTGTTTTACCTACTTCGAATGCTTGTAATATTACAAAAGTAATTCAATGTGAAATAACGCTCCCTAGACGATTGGCGCGAAACGAGTTGACATTTGAGTGAGACGCCATTTTGGAAAGGGGCCGTGTGACATTTAAACAAAATGCCGGTCAGGACGTTAAAATCTCTTTTGTTGTGCCAGGTAATGTTTGGAAAATTGTTTCTTATTATTATGATTTTAACGAAAACTTAAAAGGTATTTAGCCAAATGGAAAGATGACTGTTTCTATATAGAGAGCTATAGAGAATATAGAGAAATTTGGATGCTCCCAGCGGCGCCAGCGAAGTTCTCCATCCCGTAGAAATACTGGTTCTTGAATCCACCTGAAAACACACAAAAAAGTTCGTGAAAATCATCAAACCATTAAGCAAGAGTTCAGCCATATAGACACGTTCAGATAATGTTATAAAAAAAAAAACTAAAAAAGACGAGTGAAACTATAAAACAAATTTTCGTAAGCTATTTTTTATTACGGAGACATTTTAGATTTTTTTATTTCATTTCACAAAATAAGATATGAGAGATGACAAAATAAAAACTCTTCATTCTAAAAATAAAAATACATACAAAAATTCAGTAAAAATGATTTAACGATGAGTGGAATCAATAATCTTTAAAAGGTAGAAAAATTTAAAATAAAGCAAAGTAATTTTTATTACTGAGACGCATTTCATTCTTTAATATATTGAAAACTCTTTTAAATATATAACCTCTTTTAAACATTCTTTTAATATAAGTAAGGTCCTTCATTTGAAAGTCAAACACAAATCAATAGAAAAATCGAAAAATTATTTGATCGATAATACATAAAAAAAAATGTTGGTAGCGTTTTATAATGTAGGATAGGATATCATGGGTTTCTCACATACTATTATTATAGGAAGGATAATATTATAGGAATAATACTATTATATTAGGTATTTTATAGGAAGCTTGAAGGCGTTTATTATCATATTGATGAAGCTTTTTGTATACCTTACACATTAAAACCTAAATTTCAAGACAAATACGTACAACCACCTTGCACATACATAAAATAGTATGCACCGAGATAACTTTACACTATAACCACACTATTTCTTTCAATATAATAAATAATCATGTATCTAACATATATTTAATCACATTATTTAACAAACTAGTGGTCGAAATTCGACCATAATAAAATTAAATTATATGTTTTGAACATTACCCTCCTGAATAAGGTTTTAATGTCAAAGACAACACTTCTATAATCACAGATTTCGCAAAGACTGCATTGTTGAATTACCAATTTTTTTCTAACAAATTCTATAAAATTCAAATTATTCAAAAAGATTTAAATGTAGTCTTTTATATTTTTTGAAACAAAAAACCAAGCGATTAAATAATTAAGTCATAATCAAAACTTCTCTGTAAACGAAAACAACAAAACTCTTTTTTGTAAAAAAAAACCCCTTTCATCGTTTGCTAACAAACTATATTTAATCTATTCTCAATTTGACCACAGACTGCAACTATAAACAAAAGAGTGCGTGTGTTCGACATGTGGTAGTGTGTGTAATGTTTTATTTATTAATTTGCATAATTAAAAACAATATGGGGATTCTGTACTCTATACATATTTTAAGTGTAAGAAATGTCATATTTCTTCGCCCGCATAATTTCTCGTAGAAAGCTGCACAGACTCTTTAATATATAGTATGAAAGTAAGTATGAAATTTACTGATGCATACTTAAGAAAATAGTCTAGGTAACTTAATAACAAAGTCCGGTATTCATGGCGCTCAACTATCTCGTAATAACTTAGCAAATTTCTCTTAAACTTAAAATATTTCAGTGAAATTGATCAATGAATATTGCATTGACCAAAACTGCATAGAACTAAGATGGCACGCGAATTATTTGCGAGCGTAAATAAATTCATCGCGCTATTTCAGCTATCTGCCGCTAGATGGCGCTGTTGGGAATTTTCAACTATCCGGGCGTTGAATAGTTTCGGAATTTGAATTTATGCCAAAATATGGGGTCGATAGACATTTAGACGGGAAAGTTCCTAAAACTTCGGTCTTGCGAACTGTAGATTAGAGTTGACTATACATTGTATTATTTAGTAGCGGATTGTGGGAGCTTTGATGTCGGAAATGTAGAAAATAAAGATGACCGCTAATGCTATTATGGTTTTAATTATGTAGGGAATATTTAAAACAAACTCAGCAACTTAATAAGTGTAACAAAGGGAATTGTTTAACTTTAAAGTTTTACCGTTTGTGTTTCAATTTGAATCCTAAAGTGAGCAATTTCATTTTTAATATTTACTAAAAGGCATTGTTCTAATTCTTATACTTTAAAGCAGTTAATGCATGAAATTCTAAAAAAAACAATAATAACACGCACATTAAAAACACACAGCCACATAGACAGAAAACACATTCATATACACATACATTCATTGCTCACGCATGCACAGATCTCTCACGCACCCACACACATCTCATGCACATATACACACACACACAATCCTGACACATCATTCAAAATACTTATGTAATATTATAGTGTTAGGTAAAATATTCCTTATTCAAGTAGGCTCAAAAAGCACTTATGAAACGTCAGTTGTCTGTCTGTTGGTAACAAATCTACCACCGGTTCGGAAAGTTGAATCCGCTGAGAAGAAACCTGTTAGAAACTCAACGGTTACTCTTTAAAAGATAGTTTTGTATGCTACAATGTGTAATATATTGCTTCTGTGGGCAACTGGAATCAAGTCCAAACATTTCTATCGCTTAAATAATCTTCAACATTATAATACATCTTTTGTAGAAGGATGTTTTTGACATATTTCTTACAATTATGCGGAGGCAAATCTAAAACTGATTGAGGTATATATATCTTATTAAAATTAATTTTAAAATAAGTTTGTAAGAGAGGCAGTAAAAAGTCCCACTTGAAATGAGGCAAAGCGTATTGTACTAACGTCTTGTTTTAGTTTAAATTTGAGACTTTTTAACAAATAATTGTGGTTGAAAACAAATTAAAAGTACGTGCGTACAAAGTACACATGTCATAAGTGAAACTATTTTGGCAAACTAATATTTAAGTCTTGTTATATTAAAATAATCTAAAACTTTAAATTTCCGAGACTTAGAAGGAGGGAAAAAGAAAGATATGTTAGAAAATTAATGAATTAATAGTTAATTATCATTAAAGTATTAAGTGTCGAAAAAAACAAATAATTTATTGGAATCTCAAACGACCAATTGCTAATAAAAAGCCACGTGTTTGTCAAACATTAGAAATTATTAATTAAATATATTTTACGAAAAATAGTATATTAAATGACGAGTGGCAAATAAAATGCCACATGTTATTTTTTAAATATTAAAGCTACCTAACCTTAAACGAATTAACATAAAAAACGCTGCACATCTTCGTGACGCTAATCACGCGTTTCATTCGTAAGAATTTTACCCTCGTGCGCCTAAAGAAGTTTTACTTCAAAAAGAATCTTACTTTACTTGTGATATGGTACATTTTTAAATAACCATATTATTTTATAAATTGCATGTTAATTATATTGTAATTCGGTATTGTATTCAGTTAACTAAACAACGAATAATTATATAGGTTTAAAGTCAATGTTATAATTGAAATATAAGTAAATCGTATTTTAAAATATTTGATATAACAATTTATGTATTCAGTTGGTTTCGTTTATTCTTAAGATTGTGTATAAAAGAATTATATAAATTCATCATTGTGGTTTTCGACAATGCATGTAAAACTTTTGCTTTTCCCGGAAACAACTCTTGGCTTCAAATATTATTGCATAAGGAAAGTGAGGGTTTATACCCAGAAGATTAATGACCATTAAAAAATACATATTTGGCCATTTACATTTCGTTTACGCATGGAATATTTGAAGCTTTCTTTTAAGAGTGAATGCCACCTCCGTGGCAATATAACTCTTTTAAATAGACTATATTTTATAGTGCATTTATATATAATCAAGTAATGCGTTACATTGTAATTAAATATTATAATTGGACGTGAGCCGAGGCTTGGTCTCGAAGGAGTATGATATAGACCGTATGAAACCCAAAACTTTTGCATCCCTCCTTGTACTCTTCCCCAATATGACTGCAAAGTTTTAAGTTTATAATTCTAAAACATATTCAAATCTAATTTTACGGAAATTAGTAAACGACCGGGTCATGTAAAAGTCTATCTATATCTAGTTCTAGACTTGTTCCTGGTTGTTTTTCCTAGATATTGAGAAAATTTAGAGAAAAGAAACATTGCGTTCTGAATGAAGATGACATTCGCTAACTCAAGTAGAACGCTTATAAAATGTATCGGAATGACGTATCAACGCGATATGTCACGTGATCACATGCACATATTGTAGAGTTCTAGTCGTTCGACGTAGCGTTGTCGAACTTAGAATGTCATCTTGGCTAGGTGTGGCTGATAATGTGTAGAAACTTCGAGAGGTAAATATCCTTTCACTAAGTTGGAACCTTACACGAGGACGACGAGATTAGCACGCATCTACCTTAGACTGTATCATCATTTACCATTAAGAGTGATCATAATAAGCGATAAGAGATACCCTTGATAAAAATTGTATGCTCAACACGGGAGGAAAACATGGAATATAATCCGCCTTGCTAACTATTGTTACTACGTGATATTTCACGCGGGCTGCAATGGCATACTTTCCTCCCTAGATGAGTGAATACTTTTATTTCTTTGATTATAGAAACCGATAATTACCGTAATGTGTATTAAGCAGATATTCGTTATGGCTTAAGCATACTGTGTTCATTTCCTGAAGGTGTAATCTATAGCCATCTCAGTGAAATACAAACATACTTTTAAATGTGTATGTACAGATGAAACAGGAAGTATTACGTCCCATCGATTAAAACTTGAATCGAAACGTATTGAACGCCATTTTGCGGGTTCAGTAATGAGATTTACACACGTCAAATGTCAAATTTCCCACCGCGTCATGGCTGTTCATAGCTAATCTAGCGTGAGTGCTTTGAAATCAGATATTTCAGTGCGAAAAAATGCTTTTCAATTCTATATACTTCTATAATGAAATATATATGAAATATTTTTCAATTATTTACTCGTATATATTACAATAAACTTAAGTTAATAAATGTATTAATATGGTTTTATATAACAAAAAGTAATTTGAAATTCTTGGACAGAAACTTAATAAAAGTAGCATTCAAATTCAAAATTGTATATGTTAAAATAAGATCAATTCAAGTGTTGAATACAAATTTTTAATTATATATTGAAGAAATAAATTCGAGACTGTAGCAGGTATCTAGTTACTTTACAAATATATGTATGATAATCTTGTTTTAAATCTTATCAAAAATAATAATGTTAATGTAATATATTAACTAAACTAACTTGTGGTAAATGTAAGTAAAGTTTTGGTTTTATCGTATACTTATTTGTTATTCTTGTTAAAATAAATGGTGTCAAATTTTATTTCTTATGTCATCACTGACAGATTTTTGACGGCCTCGCTGGCGCAATTGTGCTAGTATTCGCTTTGCTAGCGGAGGTCCTGGATTCGTTCCCCGGTAGGTCGAATTTACGAAATTGTATTTTCTTTGTCTGAGTCTGGACTGGTGGGAGGCTTCGGCCGTGGCTAGTTACCGCCCTACCAGCAAAGACGTACCGCTAATCAAACAGATTTGTGTTCCGGTACGATGCTGTGTAGAAACCATGAGCCATGAGCCTCTTACCAGATTAACGCCGCTTCCATCTTTGACTGTATAATCAGGTGAGATCACAGTCAAGCGCTAAACTGTCAGCAATAACTAAAACCTGACACCAGTTTTTGAAATCACCGAAACAGAAAATGACATTGTAGTAGTGTAAGAGAAGTGACAGAAAAAAATCATTTTTTTCTAGCCTAGAATCTAGAATAATGTGTTTAATTAATTATTATATTATTATTTAATTATAATATACCACTAAAATTCGAACATATTTCTCGTGAAATCGGTAAAATGTATTGTTTTATGAATGAAAATATAACCTAAGACTAAATCATTCATTTACCCGTGGTTATTTATGCCTTTTGTAAACGTATGGATCTATTTTCCAAGTGTACATATCACACTGCTAACATTTACTGTTACGATACAAAGTAAACTTAATACTGAATCATATTTAGAAGATTTCTTTATCAGCATTTCTAGTCCAACGACGTTCGTCCCGACGCGACGTATAAAATAAATAGGAGTGCATTTCTACGTTTTATTGTCGCGTGAATGATTTTATTGTGAAATACATAGCAATTCTCAGCACAATATATTAGAATTCAATTCATTTTTGTCCCTTTTGATTCGATCATCTGTCATATACGATAAAGTCAGGTGGATGCCAGTTATCACATAAATTTACTTAAATGCAAATGTTAAATAAATTTACTTAAACTTTTCATCGAAACTACCAGTTCATTAAAGCGTATAAAAAATAAATATCCAATATATAAAGCGTACCAATGCAAAATTACGAACGAACGAAAACCAACAAATATTTCAATATGGTATTGTATCGGTAGAAAAATTCGTATCGGCAAACCGACATGAAAAGAACCCAAATTAATATCGCCAAATAATTCTTAAACGGTATTATAAAAAACTTTACAAAATGGCCGACTCGTTGAATTTCCAACATCGAATCGAAAACTGCTAATTGGCGACAGAAATTTTTAAAAATGCTTCTAACCCTTGCAATAACTTTCGCGATTGAAACTTCAAATGTACTTGTCGATTATTAATTACTGTTACGACTCGATTTTTAGCTTGGATTTCAATATTTTTTTGAGTTTATTTATACCAAACCTTAAAATGCTATAAACGATATCTTAAAAGCTATAAGGAACAGATTTACGTCAATTCTGAAATGTCTTTATTTAATTACCAGAGGAAATTATAAAACAACATACTTACTAAAGCTTTACAGTTTCTGTCTAAGAAATTCAAATATCCATCAATTTTGACGGTACCGTGGCTATACATTTTAAATAACATCTTAAATATCCGTAATAATATTAATTTATACCGTAAAAAGAGCGAATTACACAAGTTTAATACAAGAAATAAAAGCAAACTTGTTATATCATATTTTAGAGTCAAAGAGGTATAGAAATCATTTGTCGGGATGAGTATACGCAATTTTAATAAGATACCGCAATCAAATTTGAATTAGCCTCGACATAATATTAGGAAATGTCAAAAACGTCCTATTACAAAAGCCATATTAATAATATTGAAGATTATTTAAGCGATAAAAATGTTTGAACTTGATTCAAGTTGCACACATAAGCAAAACATTACACAGTGCGACCTATAACACTATATTTATAAGAGTAACCGCCGAGTTTCTTGCCGATTTCTTCTCAGCGGAATCAACTTTCTGAACCGGTGGTAGATTTATTACCGACAGACAGGTTACTGACGATTCAAAAGTACTTTTTGAGCCTACTTGCATAAAGAATATATTGATTTTGGGATTGTTCATCGGCAAAAAGAACAACTATAGTATACAATAATTTCTTATAGCCTATATATTGTATATGAAATCACGATGTTTGTTCGGATTAATCTAAGCAACCGCTCCAGCGATTGCCATGAAATTTTATGCCTTCAGTTAACGTTTATCTAATTTTTTTTTAAATAAAAGACCTTACACTTTATTTCAAAGATTTCCTAAATATTTTGGGGGGAAAATCCAAAAACTTTTATATTTAGGAATTATAGATTTTTTGATTTGAGGGAAACATCACTACAGCTGTGAGTTAATTAAAAATGTCTCGATCCCCGACGACGCAATTAACCTAATATTTTTATTTGGGTTCAGTAGAAATTTAAAAAATCACTTATTTTTTATAAGCGCTTTCTCTGTTTGTCTTCAGAGTATATATTTTGAACACATTAAAATTACAATTTTCATTGTTCCATAAAATTAAATAATAAACTAGAACAAGGCACTATCGTTTTGACCAAGTTTATGGCTTCTAAGTATAAACGTTTAAACATTGTGTCGTATATTTAATATCATCATTACAAAAAGGTAGTAAAGTATACTTCACGCTTTATACGTCGGGGCGTCCGATTTTCTCATTATGGTATTATTTTGTATATAAAAAAGCATTTCTAAAACATCTAAAATGCCTATTACTTCGTAACGTATGAACTGTCGTAGTAGCAAAAGTAGTTAGTAGTTAAAAAGCCCAGACTTTGGATTACAGAATACTTTTATTCAAAATCCTATGATCCTATTCAACGAATCGATGATTTTTGCATTGGAAAACATGAAAAAAAAACGATTTATACATATTAATAATCTATACAGAACCAGCGGGGTGAAAGACAAACACTCTTTTCAACGCAACAAACCCCTCGGTAATCCGCCCGTAGTCCGTACAAAGTAATCCGATTCCTGATTTTTAATCCACCGATTTTTTGTTTAATATCAAAAGAATTCGCAACGGTTTAACTCGAATATTACAGTCGGCAAAAAGCCACAAACTCGATACATTTATAAATGTTATTTCATTAATGCCTAATTGAATTGCCTATAAAAGCCCAATTATTGAACGCAATGTGTTTGTAAAAAAATTGTTGATTGTAGTCATAAAACGTTAATTTTAAAAACTGAGATTTAACACATATTTGTTAACTGTTTAACTGTTTCTTATTAACTTAAATCTGAAATTTTTCATAATCATATATATTCACAAAAACTGTTAAAAATAATTTAAATATTGTATATAAGCTATCGATATTAGAAAGTCATTTAAACGTGACCGGTTTTTGATTAAAATGTTACACATATTATAATTAGTTAGCCATATTATAACTCATTGGTAAAATGGTTTAATTCACCCAATAATAGTTTTATAATAAATAGATCGGCTAATATTACAAAATATATATACAACCAAGATTAGTGCAACATTTAGAATGTATTTCTTTTATGAGATTAACATAGTATTAAAAAAAAATTACAAACTACGGAAACTAAATTCGAAACGACATTGGTCTACGCCATGAGAAGTTTCCAGTTGACTTTTACTTAAACAACATGTATTGCAACTTTTAGTTGCGTAAAACAATAACGCTAACGTAACATTTGAGGTAATAAAAAAAACTTCAGGTAAAATAAACTTCGCAAAGTTTGCATGTGAAGAGAATTGTTTGCGGAAAACTTACTTCAAAACCACTGGTGAACTTAAGCAGTTTTTCAAACCCGTCTACCAATTCTCTTATTACTAACTAAGAACTTAACTTAAAAAGGCGCAATAAAGAACTTTAGGACCTAACTTTCAAGTAAACTGCTCTTATTGGGCCTACGACTCGGTAAATTTTATGATTTTATTTAACGTTACGGTAGTTGAACAATCTCGGAGTAATTACAAATAAATAAAATTTAATGTTATAGCATGAAGTTTTTTCGTTATATAACTGTAACAATTGGGATTATTTCGATGGTACCTAGATGGTTTGGGCATGTAGAGAGAATGAAGGAAAGGAGACTGACAAAAAGGATTTATGAGTCAAGAGTGAATGCGAAAGTTGGAAGGGAAACCAAGGCGAAGGTTCCTGGACATTTTAAATAAGGGCCAGGTCAAGAGTACTCTAAACCGACGAACTTGTATGAAAGGTGTAATGAGAATGAAAGAAGCGAAGAAAATAGCAAGAGGTGGCAAATGGAAGGACGTTGTCTCTGCCTACCCCTATGGGAATCGGGCCTGATGCTATGTATGTATGTATGTATAGATGGGCATAAAATCAAAGCCAATATTTAGATAAATAGCAAATATACTTGCCTTTAAATTTACAAATGACATAAGAATGTCTATAGTTTCAGGCTTTTAAATAACCATATCTATAAGCCAAAGAACTAACGAATACATTTGAATACAATACTTAACATATTCACCATTCATTTAATTTATTAATAACGATACAATGTTTCACAAGCACACAAAAGGGGCAATACGTATGTTAAACATATTTCATATTTATTTATATGTTAGATATTATATGAATGAATATAGATACCAATTTAATGTGTTATTTCTTTTTTACAGATCTTTATGTGACCTACGCAGTCTGCTAAAAATATGGTAAGTTTCTTTAATTGTATCATTTGTAAATAATAGTAAGGTACTCTAAGTTTCATGATAGGCAAAAATAGTCACATTTTCAAGCTATTGTATTCAAAATAGGCAACAAAATCTGATTATATAATTCTACATGTATAAACTATATTGTTATAATTATATTAAATACTAGTTGAGTTAAAACGTGATATTTACGCCCAGATTCCTATTAAAGTCCATAAAATATTATGTGCCATCAGAAATTTGTTGGTTCTCTATGACAAATGTCAAAATAAATGAGATACTTTGAAATTTAATTTGATTTCTGGAAGAACGTCAAACGTTTGAAATTCAAAACTAAAAAAACAGAAAATCCTTCATTTTTAAATTCAATTTAAATACTCTTAAACTTTTTAATTGAATAGATTTCTAAACGACGGACGGACATCAAATGTTTGGTAGGTAGTTCATCAATAGTTTGTAATCTGAAGCGAAAATGTTGTTTTTACTATATTCCAAACATTTTTTTCATACTTTCTTACCTTTAAAACCTTCCCTGGACTTCCAAAGATAATTCAAAAACAAAATAAGCCAAATCAGTCCAGTCGTTCTTCACTTTTAGCGAGACTAACGAATACTAATTGATTTATATATAGAAAACACTCACTTTTGGACATTTATAAAAACTGTTTGAATCATCTAATAAAGAGGAATTCCCCTGTTTCCCTATTTATAGAAATAGCGATTTTATTATTATGACAGTAACATATCTAAAAATACATGAGATTTGGAAATTCTTATGAATAGAGTTAGTTAGGAAAGATTACGCTAAGATTAGGGGGCTTAGTGTGTAAGAAAAATAATTGTCTTTGATTCATCACTGTGTATTCACATTAAGGACTCAGTTTGTTGTTTATTTTATATGTAAAATATAAAAGACTTTTTGATTAGGTTAAAAATTTTGAAAGATATGCTTAGTACAATGTAACATACAATATTTTATTCTATGTTTGTTAATTTTACATTATATATAGTTTAATCAATATCTTTTAATATATGTTGCTACGTACGAGAAAGTCACCAACTCAAGATTTTTTGGTATTTTTAAGTGTTGCCTATATATTACTCAATAATTCTCAACATCTATCTATCCACTATTTCAATATACACAACTTGCACTATATTGATAATTACTTCATTATTTGATTTTATACAATTTAACATAACTTCTCTTTATTTAACTACTTCACGAGACACAGCTTGAAAGACATGCAGTGACAACAAAATTGCACCGAGTTTAAAATATCTATAACAATTTAACGTAAAGCAATACATATTCTGGTTTATAAAACTGACTCAAATGGTACCTGGGCCCGTAGACAAGTCACATTTGAAGATTGCTAACGCTTAAAAAATGTATGGGAATGACATTTCATATCGAAACTTATCGAAAAATGAAACGTAATTCCCATACATTTTTTAAGCGTTAGCAACCTTCGAAAATGACTCGTCTACGGGCCCAGATTAAGTTGAGCGTATTACACGTTACACATAATATTTGGGGAAGGATAATCCAACGTAATCTCTTTCTTTCAGTTATCCTTCTGATACAAAAATAGGAATTATTGCTTTATATCATTACGTATAATAATGTATGTATATAAAGATATATTCACTATAACTACATCACCAGAGTTATATGTTCCTGTAAACAAATAGTGATAGATGTAGACAAGGTTTTTTGAATTATATTTCAATTGTTAAATTATCCAGGGTCTGTAGACAAGATGACATTCTAAGTACGCTAACGCCAGTAATACGTTTAAGAAAGGTATAGGAATGACGTATAATATCGAAATGTCACGTGACCACATGAATAAATTGTAGTGTTCTATTCGTTCGTCGTAGCATTATCGTACTTCGTTACTTATCTCATCTTGACTAGGGGGCTGATGATAGATCAATATCTAATCCTTAAATTACTATCGCATTTAGTAATATACATATAATTCTTATGTACTTGGGGATGTCGCTAATGTACTTATTAACGGCTGGTCAGATTACATTGAAATTTTTGTCTTAAGGAGGATTCAAAAATCGTTTATATTTACAATTCGATCCGGTTTTCCTCATATTCCAATCACCGTGTACAGCTGACTGTGTCTTAATGTTTATTGCTAATGGGCTTCGAAACTAATCTTTCATCTTCTTTCCCCCATTTTTAATCACGATACGAAGTTGCACAGGTCAGCTAGTATTATGAGTACAGTTACGAGAACTGTGCCTTTTCTAGCTTAAAAACGTAATTTTACTATCCTCAAAAGTTATTTATTAAATATCAAGACACTAATTATTAAGAAGAAGTTAAAATCCTTCGGTTGAAGGCCATAACTTTGTGGAATAATGAAAACGTTTCAGGCTATAGTTAACTTTAAAATTCGTATTGTGAGGAATACGTTCCTAAATCTCTGTGAGATGTAAGATTTAACAATTTAGAGAGGCAAAGCGGTAGATATAAAGCTAGTCTTTACACTTATCAGCGTCATTACACGTGTCGGTTTGTCCGTCCGGCCATTACCCCGGACCCTAATAACAGTTAAACAAAACACCCCTGTTTATTAAAAGCGGTTAGCACGTTAAGATTTTGTTTTATAGGCCGGATTTTCCTTTTTCCTTTAATAAAGTTAAATTGTTTCGCTCGCCACTTTATGTGTTAGGTAAATCGCAGGTAGATAGCTTTGTACCAGATTTACTTATAGTCCTTATCTTTTATCGTAATTAATAATATTTTGTTAATACGTAATAGATATGTTTTGCGATTTAATAAATTTCAGTGCACGCATTTATTATTCATTAGAATCAGAAATATCTTTCTGTCCATAACTAACAGAAACTTAAATAGCATAACACAATTAAAACGATAATTATTCTTTTGATATCGACAGTGGAAAGTACACTTAGCAATCCGCATCATATAGTTCTAACAAAACTAGGACAATATCCGTAAATTCAATTTGTTTAAGAACAATATAAGCTTTGTCCAAAAATTGTAGTCGATAAAAACAGAAGTTATAATTTTTATGTTTTTATGAACAACTTTCTATTAGCGGGTTACTTTGTGTTTGCTTTCCAGCGTCGAAATGAAGTACTAAATTTACTTCGATTATATTATAAAATGACCACAGTTTATCTAAAACTGTACACACACTCTAATTGTGAATTAAGAAAAATTACTACTTTAACGACGAATACGCTTCGTAAGATGGGATTTTTACATATTCCTACAGGATCGGAAATAACACCGTTGTCAGCGCTGGACTGTGCTTTTTTAGTCATTATAACTTATTACTCTGGAATAATACAAAAGTAATGTTAAAATACTAAAGGCCTCGCTGGCGCAATGGCATGATCGATGTTTCCCACCATTACAGCCTCAACCATGTAAAAAAATGCAATTTCTTATATTTGCTCTGCTCGGAAAGGACCTAACACCTTTTTTCATTACTGATAGATTGTCAGCGCCTAGCGAGTGTTAACGTTTTCCGTAGGATCAGCCCTTAAAGGGCTCTTCCTACAGAAAATACTGCTGTAAGTATGTATCCTGTGAGACCGAGCCTTGGCTTAAGGCGGCGTGGATGGTGGATATAGTTCTAGAAATTGTCTAGGGCGCCCACGGGACGTGGATGGATTCCACGATCAGATATCAGGACCGATAGATTAGCGCTTGATTGTGATCTCACCTGATGTAAAACCCAGTCTGGTAAGAGGTAATTTTACCTCCTATGGTTTCCACACAGCGTCGTACCGTAACAATATTTATTTGACAGTACGTCTTCGCTGGTGGGGTGGTAACTAGCCACGGTGGAAACCATCCAACAGTCCAGACTCGGTATCTCAACTCCTCTGCCACAGAAGCGAGACACGTAGCATTACGCCTGTGGGGCTGCCAAAATGAAACAGCGTTTTGGGTCTACGAGTATACTGTAAAAACTCTCTCGTCTATGTGGAAGAGGTCTATGTACCCTTGGATTCGGTTTCCTTTAGTTTCAGTCAATAAATTTACTAGGATTACCTTTGTTATTATGTTATCTATCGCAATATGTAGGCAATCTAACTTCCATCTTTATTAAAATCTAAACTCAAAGGACGCAGGTTTCCAAACTATGCGTTATTGTGTACCTACAAATTCATGACTTACGTAATCAAGGTACCTACAAGGTACCAGGTACAAGAATTTCATTAAACTGAAAATCTCCCGGCTTTACCTTAGGGTGGCCACACAGGGCCAACTAGACATATTTTCGAAGTTATGCAGATATTGTCTTAGGCATGAGTGAAATATTTAGTGTCATTTCAGCCAATATTGCATAGTATCTACCCGTATTGCAAATTAATATCTACTGTGCAAATTATGCAAATATTAATACCCTAATAGTATAACACTTGAAATATATTGTTCACATTTTTAATTTGATTACAAAATGTTCAACCTACATAGTTATTTGGCTAAACAAGTCTTTAAAAAGTGATTATAGAGCGGTGGTATAGAAAAGAATTGAGATTAATAAAATTGAGTTGTCACTTTTTTTTAAGAAAACAAGGCTTATAAAAATCATAATATATGATATTTATTTCAATAATAAAAACTTTACGTCCATTATTAAACCTTATTTGGAAATGCTGCAACCTTTTGTTTCAAATGTAGAGCCAAATGGTGAATTCATAAATTATTGCCTATGCTATATACTTATTAAACAGACAACTGGAAACATTTCTAAGAATACCTGCTTAAGTATTATACAATTACATTGATAAAAAGCATTAAAAGTAGTCATATTACTCCTTAAGTACAAATGCATATCCATAAGGGCACATTACGCCTTATGACGTACAAAACACCGAGGAACAAAGTGACGCATTAAAAGATCATACTCATTGTGATGAGATCTGGGTCGAGGCGTATGGCGTAACATCAAAACGACAGCGACTTTTGCAATTTCGGTTCCGTTTTCTTAAATATCTTTAATGTGCTATATATCAATATTATAGAATAAATAAGCAATATATTTGAAGTAAATTATCCTATAACGAGCTTCAAGGGATAATTAATTATGTACATAAAACATGCTTTGAAGTGAACGAACATTACATCAGGTGAGGCGAATAGATGGATAACATAATAAATTTAAATATGCGTATCTGAAAGAAGCGGTCAGATAAGCGAAATAAATTTACGTCCTATAATGAAGTGACAGGTTTACAATTGAAAGATACAGAACGTTTAATTAATGCCAAATTAATTATTAGGAAAAAGTAACGAGCATAAATAGTAATATTTTGCTCAACATCAAGCATCGACACAAAAGTTTATAATATAAGTAAACAAATTAGCAATTGAAGTAAAAATTTCTTGATATTACTTATTCTCTAAATAAATTAAGAGACTAGGAATTAGCTAATTACTTAGCCCAAATCTGTTTATATTTTGACATGGTAAATAAAAAGAAATATACACATATTTCTAGACTTATTGTATAAAATTTGTGGAATGAAACAACATAATAATTTCTAAGGAATTCATTGCTTTATATGGTTATGCCATTAAATAATACACACTATAGATCAATTACTTTTAGAATGGTTAAAAAATCTTACATTCGCATTTAAAATTATATTATTAACCCATTAACAACCATTAATGTTTTTCAAATGTTTTTCTATTTATTAGTCCATAAAGGATACAATATACTATATCAGAAGATAAAATGAAAAAAAATGTACATATCAAGTTTTACTCAGCCGTGTACAGTGGGCGCTTTAGGAGTGAAATTGTTTGAAACAAGGTCGTTCAACACATAGCGTTTTCAAACATATTTCGCAACGCCAGCGAATTCTTTGGTGACAGATAACACATCGCAATGGGTTTTCCATTCGTTAAGGATTATGACCATTATTGTTCCGACCCCCTAGTGCCGCTGAGGATGACGAATGGCTCTTAGTTTTCGTTGGACGTAAATAAGTTCGTACAATAATTCGTCCATGTAAGTTATCTCTTGTTTAGTTTTACTGAGCAAAACATGTAGTCGCCAAGTATTTGATATCGCCCTATCTAACAAATAGGTAAATATAACCCACCACCACTTTTTTCCTTTTATTGAAATCCGATAAAGGCTGATAGACTGATCCATTTGGTCAACTCCACCCATTCCTTTATTATAGTTGACAAACATTTTAGGTATATTTACGTCAACCTTTTGCTTTCTGATGTTACACCATAGTTTGACTTTGCCCAGAGGCTCTATGTCATCAAAATTAGTTCCCATTGTAACGACATTATTGTCCTTCCAATGTACCATAGTTATCTCATTCTTTGTATCAAAACTATAATCATATTCCGCTCTAGGCTTCTTCTTTTATATTTTTTACTGTGATCAGGGAACATTTCTTCGTCCGATTTTCGAACGGTTCACACGAACAGGACGACGCTGACGTACCTCAATAGTCCCTGGAACATCCATAGGGAAACTTGAGGCCGCCAAATTATCTTCATTACCTTCTTCCTCATCACTCACCACAGCCGGATCTGGTGGCACTAATACCATATCGTACTCTTCATCATTGCTTTCCTCAGCCAAAATTGATTCCAAGGCTTCCTCCAGTCTCTTATAGCTGGTAAATACGTAATAAGTAAGTAATACTGTAAACAAAACTAAATTTCAGTGCGTATCTGCCCGCTGTACCCGCCTGTGTACAACAAATGAAACAAACCCTACTTTACAAGTTTTGTAATAAACTTTCATTCTTATGTTATTATTACCAACACAAATAAATAGTCACCATAAAAATAAAAAAAGAAGTTGAAATATTTCACTATTTTTGATAAAAACCAACAAAATAATCTTACCTTGTATGTCGTGTCTGGACTCCGTATTTTATTACAAAATAAGTGACTTTTGTTTTCGCTCCACCGCCTATTTTTATTTATTATGTGGTAACTAGTATCATATAGATTTGTAATTTCTAACTACCTTCAACACTTACCACAGATAAAATACATAATTTATTGATTAAGTAGTTGTACCTGTGCAGGTACAGAGAGCGGTAATGGGTTAAGTTAATATAAAGTAAATTAATGTATGTTTTTAAATTCTCGTAAATTTTATGTCCTGAGTTCTTTTAATAATAGTGGTGCTTTTCTCATAAATTATTTGTTAAATTTTCGCTTGTAATCTTAAAGTTAGTGACTTAAAGCAGAAATGCACTTCTCCGCTATAACTAAAACTTTAAGCCATACGCTATGATTCTACCCAAGAGCGTAATTATAGTCGCTTTTGCCTGCCAACACAGTATTTGCATTACTTCACGTTGAAATTTCCAAGTCAGAATGCTGAAACTGAAAAAAAATTACGTTTTCAAGCCGTTTACGTGGTTTACGGTGCGCTGGGTACGGTGGAGTTTTGAGTGATTATTAATTTGACGTTTGATATTACGGTTTGGAGTTGACTCAATTTTTTTAGTTTTTTACAGATGGTTAATTAAAGGGATTTGTAACAACAGTTCAACTTTTACTTAATTGGTATGCAGTGCAGCAAGTTTTATATTGAACAATGTAAACAAATTAAATTAAAAATGTGTAAAAAATTATAAACATAATTGTTATTGTATTACCAATTTGTAGTAAATGCTCTTTACTCGTGAAATGGTATAAATTTAAGATTACATGTATCATTGATTGTACATCAATCATACATGTTTCAACAAATTCCTATTTTGATTATCAAATTACGAATACAATTGCTTCAGTTGTATATCATTGATAGCGCAATTTAAATAATGTGAAAATTAATTTAAAAGAAATTTCGTCACCAGTCAGGACTACGCTGTAAAAAAGCTTCTAAACTCTTAACCATTTCATCGAATAAAAAGTTTTTCATGTTTTAGAAACATTTAAGTGTTTTCCGCTGTCAGCGGTTACAATGGCACAGAAAAAGGCTGTTTCATACATTTTTATTATTCTTCAACAAAAAATAGATTTCCGGCTTTAATACGGCGACTCTACTATACTGTAAGTTATGTTTGTAGTGTAAAAGACGATGAAAGATGTTTATTATCATAGACTTAGACTTAAGATCATACTTATTAAAAACATTCTTTTTAATCCTGCTTTTTTTCTTAAGTTTTCATGTTAAATTATAAATAAGATATCCGTAAACCAGTTTAATCATCTTAAAATGAATAAGTTATTTTTCTTATATCTTTACTCTTTTGACGCTTAACATTTTGACAGCTGAATTTCTTAAACAAACGAAATATTTCACGTTAAGGTATTTCAACGTAAATATTTTATCACCACACTTCAAAAGGCAAGTCTCTGTGTAAGTGAATTGTGAAATTATTTGACTAATTTCGTTGCAATCACTTTGACGTGCTTCATTAAATACCTGAATGGTATTAAATGGTTTCTTTACTTTTATACATGTTTATTTGTCAGAGATAATTTTATACTCGTTCAAGTATGTAATTTTTTTATAGGAAAGTCTGTTACTTTGCACGTAAAACTGTGATTTAACGGATGCATCAACATTTAGTTTAAAAAGTTAAATGTGAAATATAAATATTATATGGCCCTGTAAACAATATTTTTATTATTATTTACAAATATTGATTTATAAATAGAATTCATTAAAAATGAAGACATAAGTTATTAAATTTTTACGTTACGTAATAGTTTCAGAACCACTGACTACTCTGTTACGCGTTACTAGAATAAAGAATGCGATTGGTCGACGAAGCAAGAGGTTGACATGCGAAAATTAATCGCTTCTAGCGCTTACACTTTTAATTTATATTATCAATAAAATATTTGACTTTTTCACTTGAAAGCGATTATGCATATTAAATAATCTTTAGTAGAGGCAAATTAAATTATCATAAAGAGCAGAAAACTACATCCCTTAGTAAAGTACTATTAAAACTACTATACTCCTTTACTTTATTCAATTAACTACGGCAGTTAATAAAATAACAAGTATTGATATTCATTTTACTTATTTATTCATGAATATTTGGTATAGTTTTTTTTTTTGTATAAACCAAATTTTATATTGAAAAATATAATGTTGCTTGTATTACATTCCTCAAATTGTAAGTTCTTAAAGCGCTGTTTTGTGAGTTTCATTCCTCCCTTCGTCTATTTCTGTCACCCATTCAGTCTTTCGTTCGAATGATGTCAGTCAGTTTGATTCAGTGTTATTTCAGAGTTACTTGCTTACGCGTAGGTCTCCGGTTAGATTTAATTACAGAAAATTAATGTTAAAAACTATGATTTTGTTAACATTACGGCCGTTTATGTGATTTCGTCTTAACGTCAGGCTATTTTAAGAGTTCGAGTGTCAAGGATTTTGAAGGGATATAAATAAATTAGAAATGGCGGTTTTTTTTCACAAGTGTGCGTTCCAGAGCTGCGAATTTGGTAAGTGGAATCAATAGTAATTTAAATACTACAGTGTAATTTGCTTGATATGCAACGTCTGGTTGTATTTTACGTTAATTATTTAATAAGGACCTTCAAACGGAAAAACGGTATTTTTCTATGTTACTTCATTTATCTATATAAAGAAAATGGTAAATGTCTTTTAGTAATTGAAAATATTTCTCTGCGACTTCACATATAAATAGTTATTGACATAATAAAATAATCGGAAGTGAACACGTGTTTTGATAGTGAGTGTCTGTCTTTCTGTTTATTTGTATAAGATAATCTCTCGCGCATATGAAATTGATTTTAATTCAAATAGCAATTTTAGATATGCTGTAATCATTTAAATGGCAACTAAACTGCTAAAATTATAAACAATTTCTTTATTGATATGAAAAATCAAATTTGCCGTCTAAGCAATCTATATTACAGGGCAAGCTACCATTTCCGAAATAATTTGTAAGTAAACGAGTGATATTTGATTTTATATTTTTCATTAATTGAAGAAACGAGATTAGGCGACATATCGAGAGTTTATATAGATTCTAGACTTATCAGTCAATTTAGCAATATCAAAATGTCCGTGAATAAAATCTATGGCAAGACCATTATTGAAATAGAGGGCTTTGGTTTTGAGTGATGAATTTAAGAATTAAAAATTGTCGGAAATATAATATGGTTAATCTTGCAGCCGATAGTTGTTGTAGTACATATAAAACAATATGTATATACATATATGATCATCATAACTAACTACTAACTCTTTATAACCTCGTTGGCTGGCGTTATTGTACGAGTATTCATACTCAAAGGTCGCAGATTCTATTTCCCTCAGGCCAAATTTGGGAAATTGTATTTTCTAACCAGTTATAAGTTTGGATTGTTTCTTCTAACATAGCTAATTACCACTTGTTCCTATATCATAATGTGTTAACACTATTAAGAGATGAGTTCCCTCTGATAAGGTTAACGCCCTACCATCTTGGACTGTAATCACACTTCGCTAAGTCTTCAGCAATAAAAAGCCAGTATACTATTAAAAATATACCCAAATGCTGTAACTAGTGTTTCAAATGATGCTCGTCTTCCACACCCTAACGCCGCACCCTTCCATTAAACGACTTATGTAAAGTAATAATCTATTACCACTATATGGTCGCCCTTATCGATAGCCGCGTAGTAACCCATATTGCTAATCTACAATTACCAAATTTTAAACTTGACGTGACAATAGCTAACAACTAATATAACAAAGTCAAATCCGTTACTATCTAGCATGAAGTTAAACTCATTACATAGAAAGAAAATGCTTAACCTTTTATATGTATCAGTTTTCAATAGATGGCGCATTACAATGATTCGCATACCATATGGATGAACATTAACTACTAGTCTAAGATACGGATTTCGTCATATTTCCACGTGATCGGGAATTATGCTGATGAAATCTTTGGGAACATCTGTTATATTTGTAAATCATAGGATCAGATGCAATATGGGAGCTATTTTACTCTTAAAGTAGCAGCCCATTAACGTCCCACTGTTGGGCACAGGCCTCCTCACTCATATGAGTGGGTTATCAGAGCGTTGTCTCACAACGTTGCTTCACTGCGGGTTAGCAGGCATAGTACACAAGTGCACTCTCATAGTCCGATGTGACGGGAATCTGACACGACCGGAGAGATATCAGGAGAAGCACCGACGGCTTAACGTGCTCTCCGAGGCACGGAGGTGGAGCACACCGTCAACTTCATAACTTCAGGCAAATTGTTTTAAACTTAAATTTTCGTGGTTTATTAACATATTGACTATTTGAACGGGTACATATCACGATGGCGATTTTTAATTTTGCCGATATTTCGACCCAGTTGCATGGATCGTGGTCACGACGTTACTGGTGGTCGGTTGTGTCAAGCTGTCAAGGGCAGAATCTGTCTACCCTACGTCTGATCCTTTTATTTTAGGCAAATATTGAAAAAAACTTAATAGAAAACCTAATATCCATTTTGAATTGGCCAGATCCGGGACTCAACCCCAGGACCTCATGTCTGTTTTATGTTACAATACATTTTATTTTACTCTTGCAGTAGGTTATTTTTGAATTCTTACTTCGTTCACGTTTTCCCTTGTTCCCATATTCAATCGTTAATACAATACTCTTTATACACACACTTTACAAGACAATTTATTTATTGAAGACTGGCGTAAAATATTTATAAGTTTATTTTTATGTAGTTGAAGAAGAACTCCGTGCTTGATTCCCTAAGAAATACTTAGATTTTTATATTAGACGTTTTTATAACAATACCATGTGCGTATGTTTAAAACAGTCGATGACGTCATTTAAGAATAATGCTACTCGTCAATTAAGAATTGTTGATACATTGCAACCATAACAAGTCGAGATATTTGATCTCATATTTTTATTATAAACTAGCAAATTGATCATACTTCAGTTTGGCTTGGTGTGCTATATATTAGAATCAATTAATTAAAACAAAACAATGTAAAATACCCAATTTAACATTGTTTTGTTTTTAAATTTTACATTCGCTGTTTTAAACGTTAACTCTAATTAGAATAAATGTTAACTTACAGATTTAGTTATGAGAATAGATAATTCATATATTAACAAGATAGCCAATGGCTAGATTAAATTAACAATATCATTATTGCATATAATGTTAAAAGTAAGGGCTATTTTGGATTGCTTTTATTCTGTTATCAGACGACTAGTTAATTTCATTTTAATAACGTGTATAGACTAGTATACCGAATCTACATAAAATTCATATAAATAAAACTTGGCGTTCATCCTTATACATATATTGGACTATGAAACGTCAGATCTCTTTTTNCTAGCAAATTGATCATACTTCACTTTGGCTTGGTGTGCTATATATTAGAATCAATTAATTAAAACAAAACAATGTAAAATACCCAATTTAACATTGTTTTGTTTTTAAATTTTACATTCGCTGTTTTAAACGTTAACTCTAATTAGAATAAATGTTAACTTACAGATTTAGTTATGAGAATAGATAATTCATATATTAACAAGATAGCCAATGGCTAGATTAAATTAACAATATCATTATTGCATACTATGTTAAAAGTAAAGGCTATTTTTGGATTACTTTTATTCTGTTATCAGACGAGTAGTAAATCAAATCTATACAAAAATTCATATTAATGAAACCTTGCGTTCATCCTTTTACATATATTGGACTATGCAACGTCAGATCTCTTTTTGAGAATTGTTTCATTTGCTACTTACTTTATATGTTTAAACGTGAAGAAAAATGATGTAATTTTAAATATATGTACGCGTAATTATATTAGTTGCACTTTTAGTTAACTACGACGGTCTACTACTTTGCAATATAACGTAATAGACGGTTTTTACAAGTTCGAACGCACAAAACCGAGGGTTAAAGCTTGTCACGGAAATATAAATTCATTTTGACATTTTTCACTCATCCCCTTCACGCACATAGTTTGGAAGCTTAATTATTTCAAAGCGGGAATGCTAATAATTTTCGACTTCTAACATGTTACGGCGACGATACGATTCCGCAGCGATATATGACAGCCTACGAAGGGGTATTTAATACTGTATACCAGTACTTTATAATTGAAAGGTCTGCTTCTTATACAATTGGCGTATAAATGGCGCGATACCAATAAAAAATATATATAGATGATTTCCTAAATGGGTATGTTAAGAGACGATTATTTAATATTGCACCAGTAATAGCCCAGTCGTCGAATTTCGACCATGATTAATTTTGAACATTATTAAGGTTTACTGTCAAAGACAATACTTCTATAATCACAGACTGCGCAAAGGCTGTTAATTTGCATATTTTTCCATCTAACTTTATAAAATTTAAATTATCCCAAAAATGTTTAAAATGCATAAAATGTATAAAACCATGCAATAAAATAATTAATTAATGATACAAAACTTCTCTGTACACGATGTATTTTATAATAATTCTTTCATACTTTAAATTTGTGACAAACTATATTTAATCTATTCTCAGTTTGACCACAGATTAACAATTAACAAAAGAGTACGCGTGTATGTCAAATACATAGTAGGGTGTATATTGTTTTATTTGTTGATTTAATGTATATTTTATGTAAAATTAAAAAAATATTTACTCTGATTAATGTTTTTGCTTCACGTATTAATATATAAATACTCATAAATTAAACTGAAAAAAATTTATATTAACTACAAATAAAAATATTTTAGAATTTTTCGTTAATCTGTGTTATCACGATTTTAGAATTTTTTGTTAATCTGTGTTGTCACGAACCTCCCAAACGGTTATTTATTTTCAACGGCATTCATTGTCTGGCAGCAGATTATGTAAAAAAAATTGCTGCTTATATTCTCATATTAGTAAGCGAACGAGAAATTTCAAGCGTACGATCACATTGATCCACACTGAACGGCTTTGTTAGTGTAAAATATTTCATATGACTGCAAATTTATTTATTTAAAGCGTACTGTGCAAAGCAATAAACTGAGCCATTACCATGCAATAACTCGCAAAACATTAAAATCCTGCTTAACGATTATTTCATTGTCTGCCTTGCTATATTTATTTATTTTATAACCAGTAAATCTGACTACGTTTCGCTTTGGATTTAATTTTACTAATAAACTTGAAATTTTCCATTACTCCAGAAATAGTAGTTGCTAACAGAGAACCTGGATTTAATTTCTAGTAGGGCAAATTTAGAACATATTTTCAAATCTTGCTGGAAGGCTTTGGTAGTAGCTTCTTTTCTTCGCGTTAACCTATCAACAATAACTGTTTACGGACTATAATTTTATGTGATAACGTCATAAGAAAGCATTGGTTAAAAATTGTGGTTGTAATAAACGATGGAATTGGGCTGATGGCGCCTCCCTAACGCTTTTTGCGCGCTCTCGCTTGCACACTCGACTCGGGCGTAACGTAACGATGAGTCATCCTTTGCAAGGCGTGCAAGCACGCTAAAAACTGTATCAGTGTAAATGTGGTGGAAGTGAAGTTTTTTTGACTATATTGTTCTCTCTGCAACACTCTTCTTGCTGCATATTAATGATCTGTTCTTGCCCGGTATATTTGGATACGCGGACGACAGCACCGTTGCAGAGAGATACATTTCCAGTTCCCGTGCAACTTGCACTGACATTTACAACCAGAGAGAGGCGATGATAGAACGCATCAACTCAACATTAAAAAGAGTGTCCGATTGGGGCGAAGCCAACCAGGTTGAGTTCAATGCTACCAAAACGCAAGCGTGTTTATTCACCGCTAAAAGGAGTACGTTTCCCTTCACTCCTACTTTCCGAAATATGTCTGTTCCGATTACCGACAGTATTAATCTCCTTGGTGTAAACTTATCTCCCACACTTAACTTCCGGCGATGCATCGAGTCCAAAGCTCAAACTGCAGCCAAAAAGCTTGGTGTCCTTAATAAGGTCAAACATTACTTCAAGCCGGAACAGCTTTCGAACCTATACAAAGCTCAAGTTCGATCATGCATGGAGTACTGTAGCCACCTTTGGGACGGCTCAGCCAAGAACCAGCTTGATGCTCTGGATTCGGTGGATCGCCGGGCCAGGAGACTCATAGGCGACAAAAACCTCGATAAGAGAATGGCAAGCCTGCAACATCGACGCAACGTTGCCTGTCTGTCGGTGTTCTACAGAATTTATTTCGGAGAGTGTGCGCAGGAACTGTACGATCTTGTTCCTCCGTCGCCTTTTTACTCTAGAACATCAAGGCACAGAAACGATTGGCATCGGTACATAGTGGACATCCCACGACTCCGTACCAAGCGTTTTTCCCAATCGTTTCTGAACCGCACCGCAAAGGAGTGGAATGCTTTACCAGCTTCCGTGTTTCCTGACTCCTACAATCCGGGTACTTTCAAATGCAGAGTGAATAGGCATCTCCTTGGCAAGCGCGGTCCACCCTAGGTTGCATCAATACTTAACATCAGGTTTGATTGCAGCCAAGCGCTGGCCTGTTACAAATAAATTAAAAAAAAAAAAAAATTGTATTAAATTTCATAATATAATTTAGATATAAATGGATTATATATTTTTTCCTGAATAAAGTGTGAGTGAGTAAAAACCCAAAGACTTATCCATACTGACGGCGTAACGCAACGTTTTTCCCTACCGTACCATAAGAAGTTTCATTTCAAAACAAAATATAAAAAAAACACTGTATTCCCATAGTTCCAATTATCATAACTGCAGCCATCTGCAATAGTTCAAACAATCTAATTCAATCTGAAACCGTAGACAAACTTTGCAAATCTTGTTCCAAATACTATTGAAGGCTCAGAGACCCTCATATTCAATTACCCCATTCAGTGCCCGCATCGTTCCCATGTATTGTCGAAATCTGCCCACGTGCGGGACAGATGCGCGGGAGTTTATTTTTTTATTATAAAGTGACCGTTGGTTTGTGTTTCCTAGGATTGGCTTCTTATTTTCTCATATAAAAATTGCGTGTTTAATACCACATGACAAAATGAAAACATCATCAAGACGAAGATAATAATACCAAATATACTTTTTTTTCTATATTAATTGCATCTGTATAAATAGAGATGAATCGCTAAAATGTATCTATGCCGATTACTTCCGAACGACTGAGCCAAACTGGATAATTATTATTTTCGTTCGTCATTATGTAATCAAAGGTAAAAAAGACAACTTTAAAAATCTTTCTGGAGTTTGGAAGTTTATACACGAAAAAAATAGAGCGTTACGAACTTAGTTTATAATATATGCGTATGTATAATTATAATCGTTTATTTGTTAGTGATGTTTTATTAAACAAATGAATTAAAATATAGCAGAGGTACATTAATTAAGATTGTCGCGATACCTTAATAGACGAGAGCCGATTTTACTAACAGAGCGTTACTTGGCCTAGCGTGGCGGCTCATTCTCATACAATACCCACAAATTAAAGCGCACTGCGTGACTAATGATTTTTTATATTTAAAAATCATTTACGACGATTTTTTTGATTTACCGACGATCTCAGTTAGACGACATTGCTTGTGTTACAATGTGATAGGGGCAGCAATACAAAACTAGTATCTCGTCTGTAGTAACGTAAAAGATATGATTATTTACTAAAAGTTTTATACAAATATGCATAAGGTATAATTTTAAAGTGCATATAAATGCAAGCATTTGGATGTGAAACATCTATAGCGGCGCATGAAACGCATGCCGTGGCGAAGCGTCGTCACGTCGCTTGTTTTCCCAGACGAGATTTTCCATCTCTCACACCGCATTTATCTATCGTATATATTATTTAGTTTACTACGGTACACGTGACCTATTTTACTTAAAAAAATTCGATGTTTCATATTTCCCTGGCGTCCTGTTAGTTAAGTTATTTGGACATGTTTTTATTTTAACGCAGACTAGACCGACAGGCTTCGTAATATTACATAACTATTAGTACAACTACATGTATTATTTTCACGCCACCAGTTTTATGTTTATGCTATCATATAACAAAATTTTATTTAAAATAATACTTGTACGATTTTTTTAATAGGAGCGTATAGAAGGAATATAAAATAATTGATATTGTTCATTTTTATATGAAAGAGGAATGTTACATTATATACTGTTATGCATTATCTTGGATTTGATCACCATTAATATATTTGTTCAAAATAGTAATTAATGGAAACTTCTTTTCGATTTACGCTCGTTCGTGCCTTAAGAGCTATTGTAATTAAAGTTTATCTAATTGCAGCGAGAAACTTGTCTCCCTTTTAAAAGTATTCTTTAAAACTGTGCCGTAATTTAAACTTTTATAAATTAGAATTGAGTTTGGATTCACTACAAAAGTTGAAGATATCGTTTCCCTAGACACTAAAGTTGTTTTAATCTGAAAGAAAAAATGTATTTCTTCAGTTTTAATGATTGAATATTATATACGTTTGGATTATGTGATTTTATGTCCTTTTTAATTATATGTTCATGGTATTTATGAGTAATAAATCGATGGTGATGAACGCTGTTGGTTTTTCATCTATTATTAACAGAATTTAGAAAAGGGACCTAGTGTATCTTGTGTCATAATTTCTTGGGAAGTTTTTACCAATTTGTCTAGTCTTTAATAACAATATTAAATTTATATATTCTTGTTAATTAACATTATTAAAACTGTCCAGTATTGCTACCATCATTTTTATTTATATAGGTTTTGGTTTTATAAATTACAAATACATATACAACCTACGATAAAAAAACAGAAGTATACAGATGTCTACGTTATATCAATGTAGTAATATATAGTCGAAAAAACTCATACCGGTCCCAATCTCCATTTACAATGTATGAGTAGAAAAGGTTTCTCATATCTTGAGCCCAAACAACCAGCGTATGTTTATAATAATATACTTGCATAAATTTAGGATTTTTCTTGATTGTGTACAATAAAATTATTGTAGTAAATAGTAATTTAACTGCGAAAATTTTGAGGCCTGTTAGGAGTGCACGCTATGAACACGTGGTCACCCCACTCGTACATGTCTATCGTCAACCGAAACGGATCGACAGATGTACGACTCAGTCCCGAACAGTGAAAAATATTCCAAGCGCTCTCTCATTGAGCTTAATTTGTTAGACGCCTTTATTGTGAGTAGAGATGGGAGATATCGCTCCCTCCCTCTACTGATTATTTCTTGTATGACATGTTACTGTGCGGAATTATACGAACATATTATGTCGCTTCCTTTAATAATTAAGAAGGAAGAGGCCAGGTGTTAGAAGACTTGTTTTTGCTCATCTCCTGTCCCTATAATTGGTTTTCATAGGTCCCACAGCAGCATGTCCCCATTGAACCTCTAGGCCTCCAGATCAGGTTACAGAGGCTACCGCTTGGTAATATTAGGGATTCTGCAGCGAATCCCACATCCATGCCTGAAGTTATAACGTTCCCCTGCTGAACGGTCTGTGCCAACAAGTGATAATAAATGAAATTTCTAAAAACAATAACTTGACTATTTTAGTGACAAGAGTTTTATTTATTGAGTTGATTCTCACAACTGTATTCAATCTTTTCTATAACTTTTATACTTACATCACCTTGGTATTAAACGTGCTATATAAATAAGCTTTTACAATATTTTTTTAGCCTATTTTCGGGTCGATATTGGTAAATTCATGTTACGGTACTACTTTTACTTCTGATTTGTTTCTATCAAGACCTAATATAGATTAAAAAATTAACAATATTTTTAAATACCTTTTATTGCAATATACTTCTATACTCTATAAAATCCAGTGGGTCTTCACTGCTCAATTTGTAAGGGACTGAACGCTATTTCACAAGCTTTCGAGAAGAACAATTAGGGAACCACCTAACCACCATTTCCCTCTGTGAATTAAGATGATATTGTTTATACGCTTCTGCTATCTCATCATTGAAAAAATAGGGTTTCTGCTGCTTCGGAGTCAAACGGGAACACGTACAGACAGTTTTGTTATATCATGTAATATAAACTTACATACAATAAACAGTGAAAAGTTCTTGATTTTTACAGGCCAAAGTATCATTTACCTTTTATTTATTTTTATAGAGTTCTTATATATCTGAATATTAATACGTAAAGCAAAATGTATCCCTTTTTTACGAAAATTGCTCAGAGTATCTAAAATTTCCCACGCTTATAATATATACAGTTGTATATATTGACAAATATAAGCGTATAAAATTTTGTTTATTGTTAAATTGAGAATAGCTTTATTATCTTTAGTATTATTTGTATATATGTCAAACACAACAAAATATGTGTATTTATTCTTGCAATAATTAATTATGATCGAATTTCCACCTCTAAACTTCAACTTTAGAATTACACTAAATTATTAAAGATTTATACTGCCTCATTGGTCTAGTGGTTAGCATGTTTGACTACAGACATGAGGTCCTGGGTTTGAGTCCTGGGTTCGAGTCCTGGGTCGGGCCAATTCAAAAATCAATATTGAGTTTTCTAACAAGATTTTCTCAATATTTGCCCGAATTTGGGAAGTTGGCGGTTTGATCCACCCCCGTGCCTCGGAGAGCAAGTTAAGCCGTCGGTGCTGCGCCTGATCTCTTTCCGGTCGTGTCGGATTCCCATCACATCGGACTATGATAGTGAAGGAATAGAGAGTGCACTTGGTGTGTACTATGCCTGCCAATCCGCAGTGGAGCAGCGTGGTGGGTCCATGCTCTAAAAACCCTCACTCCTTGGAGTGAGGAGGCCTGTGCCCAGCAGTGGGACGTTAATGGGCTGCTACTTACTTTTACTTTACTAAATTAAAGATTTCATCCAAATAATACAAAAAAAAAAATACGCCTGCCAACCCATAGGAGCAGCGTGTTTCTATGCTCTAACAACCCTCTCTCCTATGAATGAGGAGGTCTGTGCCCAGCAGTAATGGGCTGCTACTTAACTTTTTAATGCAAAATATATGACTTCATGGTTCAGACAATTCAAGTAAAATGCAATTAGGTGCTAACCTATGTGACTAGGAATTAAAATTCAAAGCACATATTACAAGCATTGCTGCGGGATTGGTTGCCAGCGCATCAAATTAAATGATTCGCCACATGACGGCACTTACGTCACCAAATGAACCGCGTGTACCAGACGGAGAATCAATTAATATTCCTATACTAACTCTCAAAAATGGAACTATTTTTTGTAGTTAGGAGATAGAGAAATAAATATAAATATCGATGCTGGAAAGCAATCACGTAGTAATCAGCGAAATATTGTTTTAACAAAGAGATAATGCCGGTAAAGTCAATCTGCTTAGCAACAAAATACAAAAATTATGTCCAAACATGATAATTCTAATCGATAATAACGGAAGTTTTTTGGCATGTGGGTAAAATTTTTACAGATGAAACGCGTGATCAGCGTCATGAAGATGTGCAGCATATTTATGCTAAGTCGTTTGAAGATTAGGTAGTTTAACTATTTACAAATAACATGTGGCATTTTAATTTGCCACTCGTCATATAATTGTTTAATACACTATTTTTCATTAAATATAAAATAAAAATATTTTCTAAATTTTCTAAAATTTACAAAAAAAAACCCGTGGCAATTTTATTTGCAATTCGTCAGTTGAGATTTGAATAAATTATTTGTATTAATTTTTGACACTTAATATTTTAATGACAATTAAATTCCTAACATATCTTCCTTTTTTCCTCCCTTTAAGTCTTGTAAATATAAAGTTTTAGATTTGTATAAAAATAAACGAGACTTAAAAATTAGTTTGCCAAAGAAGTTTCACTTCTGACATGTGTTCTTTGTACGCACGAACTTATACTTTTTTTATATACATGAAATGATTTTCTGTTCTGATGAACAATTTTTGATTTGCAGCTTACTATGTGTTTGCTTTTCAGTGTCGACATGTTATTGTTCTGTAAATATTGGCACCATACTTGTTGTTAACCGCGGTGTCGCCCCTAAAGATTAAAGCCCGATCCACTTGGAATATGGGGTAGTACGTCCATCTTTCTAAAAAAATTCAAGTCTAATAAACTAAAATTATAACCTTTTAAATATACTTTAGGTAAAATTGTTTTTATAATGTATAACGTATAGTGGTTGTAAGCAACGCATAACGATTTCTGTAACTGAAGAAATATGTACATGGTAGCAATGGCCTTAGGATTTTAAACACAGATTTTCTTTAAGTAGTATTGTCCGTTTAATGTATACAAAGACTAGAAACGATCGGTTTGGAGGCATTTGACAATGTCCCCGACTGTTATCAACCACTATCGAGGTTATCAGCGGGCGAAGGCCGCCTTATCAGAGAACACTGTGTAATCATTGTACAAATGTTACAATTAATAAATTTAATTCACCGCAATGGGATGTGGGAATATATTTAGTACTAGAAATAACGCACGCAAGTAAGATCTGAGTGGTAGTTTTTACTATTTGCTATGAACTGTTTCCTTTTGCTATAATAAATATTGTGGGACAAACATAATAAGTATCGGAAGAAGCGCTCTCATTCCTCATAGTAAAATACCTTATGTAGCACTTTTTAATTCAAACATTTTTTGAATTGCTTCTACTGAAAATTCAGGATTTTGCATTTTATTGTATTGCTATATGCCAGTAAGATGTCAGAGTGTTACCACCTTAGCCTGTGTTATGAATTGTCATCAGTATTACTGTCAAAGGTTTAGTTGAACGTAATAATTTAAAAATATATTAAATACTGTTTATTCGCGACAAACTCAAACTACTGAGTGGATTTTGCATTCCGCTTTTCACTAATAGAAACAGCAATTTAAAAGTAAGTTTTAAGTATATGATTTGTTAAGGTTTAATATAACGATAATTAATGGAAGTGGTGTAAAATGCTGTCCGGAAACTTTCATCGAAAAGCTGCCTTTTATCTCATTGAATAATTCAAAATAATGCATCCTGAGATATTCGCCTTTTATATCGTCTACAATCCACAAAAAGCCCGCAATAGTCTATATCAACTATAGTCTATAATTAAGGTCACGTACAACGCGATAATTGAGAGTTATACAGACGGATATAGTATAAATCCTTTCCAACTTAATTATATTAGTCAATTTAAGCATTTCACGCACATAACTTTAATCTGTTACACCATATGATTTAAGTGAATTTCATTGAAAATGCTGCTTAATCCCTTTGGGATAAAAAAGCACAACGTTGTGAGATATTCATACATTTGACTCGCTTTGAAAAAAACATGCTTGCACATTGTAACAACCCACTATTGGTTGGGTCTCAGCATAACAATATATCAAAAACAATGATGTCAGTGAGGGCGAAACCTTAGAACAATGTTATACCTACCTTCTTGGAAGCAACAATTATAACACATGTTATGCTTTAGATTGCTGGTATCGGATTTCTTAAATCATTCAAGTCAGCAAATTTCTTTCTCTATATGTGAATACAACTCCTTTTGCCTATTCAACGTCTCACATTTTTGTACCTGTAATTCTCTCCGCTATGCTTTCTTAGACAAAATTAATTATGATATTTTGTGATGTAATTCTAGACCGTTTCTAAATGTGTTACTTCAGGGAATTTAATTAAAATATGTGTCCGTCAAAAAGGTGGTAACTTTCTCTCAGTTTTAGACTTGTTTCAATTCGTCTAGGAACTTTCAACGGATGGAAAAATTTAGGCTTCGTCGCCTTAGACACTCCTGATATTACGGTTTGATACATAAATTTGATATTATGTGAAGACTTTATATGACAAATGTAGGAATTTTAAAATCTTACCCCAGTTAAAAATTTTATATCTAAAGCTGAAATTCTAACAATTCTATACTCCAACCCTCCACAATGGGTTTTAGCGGTCAAAACCGTCGCCTGCCCAAACCTACTTTGTACAGTAGGCAACGATGTAAGAAATATCACCCTAAAATGCGGAGGAATAAGGTCCACAAGCACCGAGGTTTATGTGTCATACTATACAGCCTCTGAAAGCTAAGCTTTCAAAAGATCGATTCTTAAAGTCTCAAAGCTGTATTCAAAGGCGTTGTCGGATCTGTTGACCGACTAGTCGTGTGAAAGGTTTGCTGTTAAGTCGATTGTTACCCGGATTTGTGGTAAATCTTTGTCATATTTTACTTCATTAGAATTTGTATTGTGAAAATAAAGACCTTATCGTATGCTTGTGACTATTAGGTAATTCTTTTCCGTGACCTATACGAATTAATTTATAACCTTAAGTATAAAGCGTCACCGGAAGGAGTTCTGAGGGTAAATGAGAAAAACAAGGGAGTTTTACTTTTAATATAGACTGGATGTGGATGTTATAGTCCACTCGTGAGTATGAAAACTAAGTTGAGACAACATCGACTGATCTCCTCGAAAGCGGACTAGACCATTTTTGATGATAAATGTGCTTAGGTGGATTCAATTAAAATTACAATTCGATCAGATAAATAATGGATTTCAACATATTTCGACGATATCGGTATCTACGCGAGTGATACTATCTGGAACAGTTAGTATAAAATAAAAATATATAAAACATACTCGTTAGAAATCTGCTGTCGTACTTTGTGTTAGTATATACATAATATAAACTTATGTGCTATTAGGGCCTATATCGCAAGTTATTGGTTTTAATTTATCTTCATTGTATTGTGTTGTTGTAGTGTTTATCATCCATTGTGATAACGCGGGCGTGACTAGTGTGATAGTTATAAACACTAAAATAATTTTCTCAGAATATTACTTGTAAGATGAAGTGAAGTGAAATAATGGTACAATAATTTAAACCTTGAAGTATCTAGGAGCTTGTTTTTCTAAATACTTATGTTATTGCAACCACCACATTAGTCTATCCTTGTTCTGCTAGAGATTAGGTTTTTTGGAGTTCTAGATCAGGGCCATAAAATTTGATACCGGTTTTTCTATTCCGCAATTCACAGTGTACGAGTATGCCCGAAGAATTGAGAATTTAATTTTTTAAATTTGTTTTGTCTTCGACCGTGCCTAGTTACAGTTACCATGCTACCAACAGAGATATGCCACCTAGAAAGAAATTATGCTGCCATACGATGTTGTGTAGAAATCATAAAATTACCTGTTACTGGGTTACCGCGCCTCCATCTTAGAGTGTATCACCGCTTACCATCAGGTAAATTAATAGTCCAGCGCTAAGCTATCAATAATAATAAAAGACACTGGAAGGATCAGTGAAACTGCGAATTCTTTGCCTATATAATGAATTCATACATATACCTGCTAAACTCTTGCGTTCGGTTTCCTCACTCAAACAACGCGGACGTGGTATTTCCCTCATCGAGACAGCAAAATGACAGTCAAAAACAGCTGTCATCTTCTAATTTTAAAACTATTATTGGCAATCTTTACTTTTTTTAATACCCGCTTTTTCAATATTACGTCCCTGCATACCTGTGTCAATAAATAGGAGCAACATGACGAAATAAGAGGGGGCCCGAGCAGCTGCCCTGCAACAATGGAGAATTGCGTACAATAAGCGTAATTTTTATTTTATACATCACCATAACGATGTTTCGGGAAGTGAGCTACTGCATTGTCGTTGGTATAATGCTTTCTATTATTAGGTTCTGTAGTACCCTTGCAGATTTGTCCGTCTGTTGGGGCCAGAATTAATTTTGATTAACGCTTTTTCGATTTTGTATTTTCTCACACTTGCAGGCACTGTGTTGCTATGCGACCATTAGCATTAAAATAGGTTTCGTTATCGATTTGGATCTATGAGAATTAAAGCCTCGTATATGTGTATTAATGAGTACTTATGTAAAAATATCTATACCCTTTACGACTATATATTTAAGAGAGAAGTTTAGATAGATTGACTGAACGCGGTTTTTGACCTTCGAAAGCAAGTCATGTTATCCACCTTCAACTGAATTTTAAAACTATGAATTTCTGTTTAAAATGAACTTACTTATCATATAACCTGTAGTGAAAAAATAAATAAGTGTTAATTAATCTTTTAAGTATATACTACACAACATCCTAAGGACATGGTACAATGGTTTATCTAAAAAGGACTGCTTCAATGTATATCTTGAAATATAATTCATTATATATGACAATGAGTGTCGAATGGTAACCCAAGGATTTTGAAAGGGTGGTCTGGAAGAGATCAGTTATCCATGTCATTTTTAGTTCTGTTAGTTTTTTTTTTATTACTCTATAGAGTGTATCCATGACCTAAAGGCAAATTGTTTTACAAATAAGAAACATACATATACCATTCCCGCAACCCCCGTTACGGATCGAATTTCGTAAAATGGGTTCATCGGCGACCTCTACGCGGCATAAGGAATATTTCTACTAAATATCAATTCTCTACGCCTTATGTATTCTGAGATATCGTGATGAGTCAATAGATACCTGGATATCTCTTATATATATATATACACACTAACTGAACCCCCGACTTCGTCTGCTTTTTGAGTAGCACTTTCATTAATTTTGGCAAAAGAAATATACATAAATATATTCCTACCAAATTTCAAGTCTCTACACCTTATGGTTCCAAAGATATCGTAAGGAGTCAATAGTTAACACCCCCGGAACCTCGGTGGAAAATTGCAAAATCCGTTCTTAACTGATCTCTACTCGGCAAAAGGAATATGCCTACCAAATTTCAAGTCCCGACGCTTTACGGTTCCAGAGATATCATGATGAGTCAATAGATACCTGGATATCTCTTATACATAGATAGATATATAGGTTAGTAATGCCCCGCAGTTTTATTTGACAGTTTTTCACACCTTGGATCATATTAGTACATTTTTATTAGGAATCCCTATTTTTTTTGAGTAAGTAATATAGGCTATGTCATTTAGTGAAAATGCAGCTTTCTAACGGTGAAAAATTATTAGAAATCGGTCCAGCAGTTTTTGTGTGAAAGCATTATAAACTTACAAAGACACAAATGTCTTCTTTTTATAATATTAGTTTAAATGAGAAGGTATTGTGTGTAAGGTGGTATAAAATAGATGATTCAATGGGAAACTGCTCAAGTTACGAGGAATTTAACACTTATATTTCATGGAATTATATTGTTTTCTTTAACTAATTTGCTAATTCGTATATTTTTATTATTTCCCGCGATGCTCGTTTATCTGACACTACTTTTAACATAGTAGTAATATTACATGTTATTAGAGTTATAGAGATAAGTATGTATATGCTTTGAGGCACATTCGACAAATAGTTTCTGCTCAAGCATCCTTATTGGGCTATCATGGATACGTCACATCTTTGTTAAGGTATGGGTTAATTATTTTGGGAAACTCAACGGATGTTCATATGACATTTAAAGCTCAAAAACGCTGCGTCAGATCTGTATGCAATGCTCACTGTTTGGACAGCTGCAAGCCTCTTTTTAAGAGATTCAATATACTGCCACTTCCATGCTTATACATCTACGAGATTTACCTGTTTGTAAGAAAGAATCCTCAATACTTCAAACTTAAATATCACCCAGATTTCCAAACCAGGCATGGAAACATAATGTAATACCACAACAACGTCTGGCCTTATACAATAAAAATGTATTTTGTATGGCGATACGCATTTACAATCATTTACCACGATGCCACTATAATTTAGATTTCTTGGCTTTTAGAAAATATTTATTTAAATTTTTGATGTTATTATAAATTTATTGAATTTTTAAATGACAAAATGTAAAAATTAAGGTATTGACTGAAATCTTTTCTTCTTATTTGTAATTTTTGTAAACTAAATAATAACATTTGTGAATAATAATAATAATACTGTTTCAACATTCACATTCACAACATAACATTCTTATGGATTCTTTTAAGATGACTTAATTTTATATCTATTACAATGACTATGTATACTCTGAAAAATGACATGATTATTGTGTGCTAAGATGTGTTATTTTAATTATGAAGTAGTTGTATGCTAGAAATGGCAGAATATGTTGGAATAAATATTAATATTTAATACGAACTTATGTATATCCATATTCAAACAAATAAAAATTCATTTCATTTCATTTCAGTTTTCATATATGAGAAGCAAGACCGGGAGATTAGATGGGCAAGCGTACAACCTATTTTAGTTTAATACAATAAAATTTTATTTTCTTAATCTATTTCGTGTACACTGGTAAAGTTGTCCGTTAATGGTTATTATAACCAAATTGCCATTTCAATAATTATTACGGCACTATTTCGTGAAGTATACGCCTAATATATGTATTTTTAATTATGCTTTTTAAGAAATCTTATTGATATAACTCCAAGTTTTATTGACAATTTTAGTACAACAGTTCAAATTTGTAATTAAATTCAATTTATGGCAATTAACAACATAAATTTAATAAGAAACGTTAGAAATTAGGAATAAAATTATTTCATAAAGTGTATAATACTTCAAGGCTCTGATAATAACGTGTAACACTAGTTGTTAATAATAAATTTTCCTTATGATAATAGTAGTGGAATTATTAATTAACATTTAATTAAAAAGCTAGTCTCAAAAGCATTGACGCCATATTTCCATTATTTAGTAATTATATTTGAATAAATAATATGTTTTGGCTAGATAATTTTTTTATGATATTCTCCTACTTATAGTTTCGCAATAATTGTCGCAGCAGTTTCGTAGATTAATCCGGACATAAAAGACTTAAGGAAAAGTGTTGTATAGAAATTCTAGTCTTCTATATTAATTATTATTAAAACAAAATTTGTTTTAATAAACTTACTATTCCGCAAGACAACGATACTTCTCATTAGATTTAATTATGTATATGCTATTTACATTTCTTACATACCAGTCAAACTCAAAATGAAAACTCAGGACGAAAAATTTACCTTTTTATTTTTTGTTTCAGATATTAAAGAAAAAAATCAACTGATTGAATAAAATGGTGAGTTTGGCAGTTAAACCTTACTGTAATATTTACTTTATACCCAATACGACAACAAGAACACAATGCATAAGCTCGTAGATTCGTATCTAGGTCTTATGTTGAAAAAACGCTTTTGGGCTTTTCGCTAAAGACAGAAAATCGTAAGGAAACCTTCATAATTCTACAGCAATTCCTAAGCTTGTCAATCCGCAACAGAATAGTGTGGTGAGTCTCAGCAAAGTACCCTCTTTACTGTGTGTTGGAAAGCTAGTGCCGAGCATTGGGTAGTTAATGACATTGTATTGGTGCGGATATACTTGTACGGTTTTAGTACTAGAATCTTAAGTAAGACCCTAACAACTTAACAAGCTTTATCAGTATTTGCAAATGGATATTGTGCGGTGTGATGTTCATAGTTTTTATAAGGCTTGTAGCAGATATAAATTATTGCTTTTTTAAATTTGTGAGGGTAGACTGCTTTTTTTTCTAAATAAGGTACGATTCCCTGTTAGGAATACAGGCAAAGGCAACCCTAACAATGTCGCGCCATTAGCAACGAATTGGGGTCAATTGCTGTTTGTCCATTCGGCTCGTTATAGCAGCCATATTTGAAATAATTTGGAAATGGAACGCGAGAATGGCTGTTAGATTGTGTGTCTGTTTTTGAGAGGCTGATGAGGTTTTTCTCAGGTCGTATTACAGTATTTTTAGACATATTAAAAAGACTATTCATTAGATTATCTTCTTCACGCAATATGCACATTGTATGTACATTCATATACGTAAGTTAAATAAAAGACAGTGTTCATTTTGTTATTTCTTTAACAAACATGTGCGTGTGTTTTCTTCTTTTTCTAAAGTTCTCCTTTAAAAGTGACGTTACTTCTCGTAGAAAAAGACTTAGTGTTATACTGTAAAAAAATTCTATTATTATCTTTAAAAAACTTATAGAATCGTATATTTCTGTCTTCTCCCGAATCACCGCTTTAAAAGTATAATTACTATTATAATATGTGACCTATTAATATGAAAGGCACTATGTATATTGTACAATTCAATCTTTAACAAATTGGTACATTCGTATGTTTTCCTGTCATCTTTTGAAGTTTTCCTTTAACGGTAGCGTTAATTTTGGTAACGATTGACTGTATTATAACAGACTGTATTTGTCGTATAATATCCTTTACCTAATCTATAAATTCGTGTATTTCTGCCTGCTCCCAAGATTCTCTTTTAATAGTTACGTTATTTTTTTAGAAATTGAAGTTTTAACTCGAATTACTAGTAGATGAATATTTCTAAGATAAAGACATTACTTTGAGTTCCTTAATAACCTTTATAAATTCTCATACGAATAAAAGTCCTTTATTTGACAGTCATAAAAGTAGTTCATGTCTCGTTGGATGGTTCTATCGTGGCTAGATACCACTTTATATAAAAGCTGTCGCGAGATAGAGTTTCAATATAATAAAATGACCAAATTAAACGATCTTCAAATCTCAAATGTCACAAGCATCGAAGAGTCCTTTAAATAATTGGTATCTAGATTAAGTTTCCGAGTGGACATGACACATCGTTATCAATGTAGTAGAGTATATTTTAAACCACATTTGAAAATACATATATGCTTTGTGTTTTGTATTTGTACCTATCAGCCTTATGGTGTGTTAATTTCCTTGGAGTAATTAATCCTTTTCTCTGTTTCTTACCAAACGCATGTATGTGATTATTTTATCTATTAAAAAAATTAAGAATGTCTTATATAGTAAGTAGCAGCCCATTATCGTCCCAGTGTTGGGCACAGGCCTCTTCACTTCGAGGAGCGAGGGTTTTTAGAGCATAGACCCACCACGCTGCTCCACTGCGGATTGGCAGGCCTAGTACACAAGTGCACTCTCTAATCCTTCACTCTCATAGTCTGATGTGACGGGAATTCGACACGACCGGAGGGAGATCAGGCGCAGGGCCGACGGCTTAACGTGCTCTCCGAGGCACGGGGGTGGATCACACCGCCAACTTACCAACTTCGGGTAAATATTGAGAAAATCCTAGTAGAAAACTCAGTATTGATTTTTTTTAATTGACCCGACCCGGGACTCGAACCCGGGACCTCATGTTTGTAGTCGAACATGCTAACCATTAGATCAATGAGGCAGTTGATCATCAAGGTGACTTCTATTACATATCGTTATATAGTCTCAATAAGAATATTGTTTTTCAGTAACAAACAGTTAATTTTGCTTTTATAATTATTAGTGTAAATATAAAGGATATTATTGCGTCGTAAAGGATATTATTACTGAAAACAAAGTACTAAGTCAATTTAAATAAAAGATTAACCATTTTAATTTTTTTTAATACTAAGATAACAATTAACAAAATAAATTCATTGTTATCAATTGTAATATGAAAATTTAACACCGCATTTAGATCAAATTAATGCCAAAAATGTTATTATATCAATTGTACAATATTCAATTAATGAAATCAACGGGGCGCGAAATAATTTGTTGTCGAGAGCAATTAGTATGGAAAAAGCACAATATTGTGTTGTATTGCTAAACTAACATATTAATTATCCTGTGGAAAAGCTATGAATTGATATGGAAATGAAAATTTTCCCAGGTTTAATTACGCAACGATTCGTTTTCCTTTCTCCTCGACAGAACAGTTTCTATATTTAGGTTACTGCAGAGAAATAGTAAAGAAAAATCTCAATTCTTTCAGAATTCACCAAAAATTTACATAGTAAGAACACTTTAATACTTTTAAAAGAACTTTCAATAAAAACAGCTGTACAATTATTTAAGTGTAAGTAATCCACGTTAACAAAGTGTATTTATTCTCTAGTGGGTGAATGAATGAAATTTTAAACTAGATATATCTAGGGAGAGTGAACTAACAGTAGAAATTGAAAAATTGCCACCACCATATTGATAGTGATGTCCTTTATATTTGTTTAATATGGAACATCGTAACATAACTAAAAAAGATTATTATACATATAAGAAACAATTGAAGTATTTGTAAAAGTAAACTAAACCTATAACGTTATCTAACTTCTACTTTATAAGTTATAACGTTAGATATATTTAAAAAAATTAACTAATATACAGATAAATGGTAAATTTTATAGACAAAAGCAGGTTATTTTCATCGTTCCATATGAACAAGATATACTAGGCGTATAAGTAATATTTCAAAAAGGCCACAATGAAGCATGGTTGTGATTTACGTAATCATACAATATTTAGTAAATATGCTAGTTAATATATATACCGACATGGTTTTTCGTATCATTCGATAAAAAACATTTCTAACTTATCCCTAATCTACTATTTATACAACTAGGTAGCTTCTACCTTTATGCTTAGTTATCATACCACACACATTTGTTACCAACGTCCCCAGATAAGCTCACAAACATTTTGAAATATTCAAAGTTCCAAAGGCGGATGGCGTCCGTTTTTTTGCCGCGTTAAAAATTCAATATTTCAAATATCGAACAGGAAGTGACGGCGATAAATGCGATAGGAAGCGCTGACCCCGGCGCGATAAGAGCGCGATTCGAAATTCAAATTGCGACACCCGCCATCTTTGTAAACATGGCCGCGTGCTTTATTTTTTTTTCATCTAAATGCGTGTTACTGGAATAGGTACAATGGATTCTAAGAAGGCTCATGCTAATTTTGTTTTTCTGAAGTTTTTGTTGAAGCCGAGATAGTAATCTGTCAAATAGAAAATGGCCCTGATCAGATAGGAGTTCTTTTTTCTGCGTCGCAACAAAGGCTTTTTTATTCAGCTTTTATAGTTTTGTGTTTAAATCGTTTAATCTTTTTAAATATGCTGTAGTGAACACATTTTGTATGATTTACTTTCATCTGAGATTTATAAAAATTTAAAATTGTAAAAGCAGCCTTTGGGCTAAAAACAGGGTTTATTAAACGACACTGCTTTAAGTTCGCTATACTGTTATTATGGGCTGACATAACAAAAATGATCAAAACAAGAATGATACCCCAAGTAAGGACAATATTATTTTGATGGTCAAAAATTAACTTAAGACTAAATTTTCATGATATAACATTATATTTTGAAAAGGATATTTGTATAGTTGCAATGGATCTAAATAATATGGATAATTGGACGACTTCTTAACCGGTTTTCATCTACAAATAACACACAGAAGTATGCATATGGGAATATGGCTTAAATAAATTTTTAACATTGTCGAAAACGTAAAAGCTTTTGAAAACCGCTGTATTCGATTCCGTCATCCATTACGCGTATCAAAGGTGTTCACAATCATTTCATACGATAGTAATCATTCGTTCGCTGTAATCGTTCATTCACGTTCCGATTGCCCACCTGTGACCGGTGAAGCGGGCAAAATGTTATGATAGCCTGTAGGATAGTTTTGTTGCTTTAATAGCACCGATACGCGTAATTCTGTAAATTGCAACCCAACATCTTCGATTTCGAAGTTTATACACATGAGTAAACGTGTTAAATTAGCATGAAAATTAAAAATTTACCAGCTTCAAATAGTTTTGCCACTAGTCGCAAAACGTGTTCTTAAAATCTCCTACCTTAGCTTGCTGACTTCATGGTGCGAGTCCCTGCATCGCTACCAGAAATTCCAGATTAGATTACTTTAACAGAAAAGAGTTAGGCAATATTAATTTATAACTTGTTGTCGTCTAGAAACACTTACCATCAGACAAGATTACAGTTAAATTTTAATTTATACGCAATTAAAAATGTAATACTTTGTCAATTGTATTACGTTAAATTTGCTTAATCTTACTTTAACGTAGCTAAGTCTGAGCAAAGTTAGAGTAATCGATTCAATCCAAAGCCTGAATATTAATTATAATTAATATATCATCTTCCGCTTTTATGTGGGGACGTTTAATAATTTCTTACATATCGACCTAAATCATTTGTGATCTGAACGGGAATATTATAAAGCGTTATATTGATACGAGATGAAATCTATTCCGAGATTGACCGCTTAACAAGCGTCCATTTATCGTTATCACTTAATAACGTTCCAATGTGGGTCGTAACAGAGAGGATGCGATTGTACATCAGACGATCGATACTAAACTGACGTAATCGAGGTATATTACAAAAATGATGTATATATTATATCTATAATAGTAGCTGATCCGTGAAACTTCGTATAGTGATAAAAAAATGGCAGGGGGGGGGGAGCTTAGGAGGATGAAAATTATTTATGACTTATTCTTAAAACTACAACATAAAAATATAAAAAAAAACATAAGAACCGATATAAGAAAACAAATAATATTAAAAAGAAAATAATCTACACGCCATTTATCACGAATTTCTTACACTATTTATATAGAAAGAAAGCTTATATCATCTACGGGAATGTTCAATACAGTTCTGTTTTTGCAAGGTAATTTTAATTAAAGAATGAAAATTAAAAAACGATTAACATTAATTGAGTGTAAAAAAAATTTAATTGAATTTAAGAGGATAAATATAATAGTATTTCGTTAGCGATAGAAAATTAGTATGAAAATATTCTACAAATGAACCACATGGTGTATACCACACATATCCTTTTTTCCTGCATTAATCCAGATCCTAATTGCCATACCATTCAATTTTACTTCAAACAATTTGCATTTCCAAACAATGTCTTGCTGGCTGAATAATTTATCCAAAGAAGACAAGGGCTGTTTAGTAGCAGATGATGGAGAAACAAGTGAGGATTTTGGGTTTCATTCCTGTAGATTTATTTATTCTCTTAGCAGTCCTCTTTATTCTAAGCACACGTCCAACACCACATCACAAAAGCGTCTGTCTTGCAGCTATACGCTTCTGATATTCCATGTAAGTATCGGCACTTCAATTTTGGCCAAAATAATTTCCTTCACCACACAATGTGTTTTTTAATGTTGCCAATGGAACTGAGAGCTTTTTAGTAGCAGGTTGAGTAGGACTAAGTTGTTCAAAGGCTTGCTAAGAGAACAAATAAGCCCAAAACATCTCGTACGCATTTTACTACTCTCCGAGCTTGTCTCAAGACCAGATCTCGAACCAAGCCAACTTTGGTGTTAAGAAGAATATTTCTATTCTTCAATATTCTATCAAGATTAGACGCAGAACTTTTGACCACACCGGTTCTACGTTTGCTAACTTACACATACCTACTAGTTGTTCAACTATACCAAGTATTGTGTAATGGGAATAGCTCTATAATATCGGTATTGTAGAAACGGGAGTAGGTAAATCTTGTTCAAACAATATCGACTTTATCAGTGACAAAATCGAATGTGAAATTTGAATTTTAAATCTGAAACTATTCATGGAAATAAGCCAAGCGCGCATAAATGTTTAATATATCAGGGTGCTTGCACACTACATTAAAGGAAAGAGAGATAAGATGTATTAACGAAAAAACTATGCAAATGGATTTTTTTTATTCACGTGGCCCTTTACATAAATATACAAGGTTTTTAATTAATAGATTATTTTGAAGAGATAAGATGCATTGATTTAAAAATATCAACCGTAATGTATTTTATTACCTGTTCTATAGATATAACGTCTATTTTCTTACTTAACGTTCCTAGTAGGCGTTTACATCGCACAAGTCAATTGGTCTAAAATAAAAACACATTCCTAGTTCTTTAATTACTATGAATTCCAGTTTCTGAATTCTAAATATGACGATCCAATTTCAGCTTTTTTACATAGAATGGAAACTAATTTTAATACTTACATTATTTTCCTAGTTTCTTTTAAATAGCATGGGAAAAGAGAACATTGCGGATAACACATTTAAATTATTAACTCAAGGGCCTATATTATAAATATACTTGGACGTGTGAAGCACCCTTTACTACAACAAAACGTATGCTTAAATTGTAATAAATGAATATAAAATCATTGATTCCGATATTTGTTCCACTTTTTGCTGGTTAATTTACGTCATTTCATGGGGCGGCCATTTTGTTTAAGAGAATTTTTATGAAGATAAATTGAAGCTGCTTCTATACAAAGAATTATTTTTAGATAAATTTGAATAAACTGATACAGTTAATTAAATATTAACAGAAACTATGTGTTCAAATAATTTTTGTCCTACCCTTCCATATGTTTGGTAGTCAGCTCTATTATAGTAAGTTTGAATCAGTCTCCCAACGTTATTAAGGGTATTTTTCCTGAGATAATAATATAGGTGATTTTATGGCGATAATTATACCGTCATTTGTCTATTTAGTTTATTAGTCGGTCGATATCAAGTTTTGTTTTTCATTTTATTTAACAACTTAAATTAAAGTTTTATATAAAAATAATTCGCTCAAAATCTACGTATCCTCTATTCTAATTGATAAATAACCTACCATTCTGTCACTTTTTTGGAAATAGAACTGAGCAATAAATGTTGCAACGAAACAAAACATTACGTAGACATTATCTTAACCTGTATAAAGCTTTGTGTGTATGTTAACTAAATACTATTTAAACATATGCAAAAGCAAAACTTTTAACATAAAAGTTCTGCGTGGTAAATTATTTCTAAACTTTCCTGATTTAAAAATTGGTGTCTATCTCTCTATCGAAACATCGATCTTGTTGATGGAATTAAAAAAAAAATTATGAATCCTAAAACTATTTTAGTCATGTCTTGAGATTTCAGAACCCTCTTTTTGCATTACATTGCAGTCAATTTTAGAATTCTTGAATATTACGTCCTTTGTATAACTACGCCATAAAAAATAAAAAAATAAAAATAAATAATTCCTTACAGTATAGCTCATGTCTATGATCTCACCTGATGGTAAATTATGGTACATTCAAAGATGGAAATTCACTGATGGTGGCAATTCTTCATTGGTACGGCGGTAACTAGCCAAGGTTGAAGACTCTCATCTTTCCAGATTCAGAAAAATTAGAAAATGCAATATCCTAAGTTTATAGATTAGAATCCAGGATCTTTGCTAGCGAAACGGGTACATGGCAGCTAAGCCATTTAAAAAGGAATTATCAAAATTAGATTCCTAAACTCAAGGAAGGAACCGAAAAAATGTCCTTAATATATGTAAACAATACATTATACGATTAAACTGTAACTTGTTAATGTGATTTTACGGCTTTTGAAAACAAAATAATTATATACTCATCATAGTCACAACCATTATATATAGTTAAGAATACTTAAGCCATTATTATGTCTGTATTATTGTTTCCCCATCACATTTCAGCGGCCATTTTTAATTCACCATAGACAATAGACGATACTCTCTTTCGTAATTAAAAAAGTACCCACTATTGTGGCCGTCCCCTTAAAAAACAAATGTAGAATGAATTGCGAAATCTGTATCTGGAAACGAAAATATGAAAACAAAAACCTTTGTCGACTCGTTGTGACTTTTAGATATACATTTTTATAGAAACCAGTAACTTGTTTATCAGTATTTATCTCTTAAGATTATTTTAGCGTAATTAATATATTGCCTAATTTTTTTACTTTCGTTTTATACTTTGGCTTTAGAGGAAGTATATTGAAAACTATTGTATCTATAGATTCTTTAAACGATTATCTTTTACGAGACCCCCATATACTTCACAATTTTGTAAATTTATTTTCTATCTGAAATAATTACCGCGTGCTATATGCTGAATATATGTAATATATCTCTTTTTCCAAACAGAAAAAACTCTGTTTTAAGTTTAAATGGTCTAACAGTTATTAATCTTAGAAGTAAAAAAATTATAAGGAGATTTATCCTCATTCAAAATGTAACACTAAACAATAACACCTTAATTATTTAGTTATATTATGAAAAATGGCTTATTAGCAGAAGCAAAAAGGCGATTACATTTGTTTATTGTTATTATTAACTCACTACATCCGTATAAATTTACAGGAGGAAACTAAAGGCCAAAGATAAAATGTGTGATGTTATTTTATTGTCTGTAGTTATTAACGTACTTGTACTATAACTTGACTATAAGTCCTTCCTAAGAAAGCTGTAACTGCGGAAAAACAATTTTAAAGATCGGACGATGACTGAGTGTGTTAGTTTAAAACCATCTTCGAGTATTGTCATCCTTATACAACCGGTACGGAGCACATTGGTCCTATGGTTTCAAAGTATATACCTGACAACAGATAGAATATTAGCGTTATATATCGACGCTAGGAAACATAAACGTAGCAACGTTTCACTTGCCACGGAATCCGTCACACATGGCTATTTGTATTTTAATCGTATTGTTGTAAATCTAAGGTTCAATCTTGATAAATCCTCTCTCCATCCATTCCTATTATCATTGGAGTAGTTACAACCCCGTTTAAAAACCAAAATCCACCCTCCAAAGTATTGCAGAACTTTTTAATTTCACATCTCACACTGAGACTTCAATTTGTACTCATGCCTCGTTTGAAATGCTGACTCGCCTGTTACGTAACGTTTAGTGAGATAGCGATCTGCTAATGGCGGAGTGAGTTTAAAGCGGACATTACGCCCGGCTTAATGTAAATGCGTTGTTTGTAAATGACAATCAAGTTTTGTATAGGAATTTTTAAGAGCTTTTTCGATTAAAGTTTACTAAATGTTCAGCTTTAAGTATGTTGTTTGTGAAAGAATTTAAAATGGAACGTGTAGCTTTTCACAGATTCTGCATTATATTGCAGAACTCGTATTAAATTATTATTTGGTTAGTCTAACAAGTTCTGTTGACCTCAAAAACAAGAATTTCCACTCCTTATGCAAAGAACTTTAAGCTTCGCAAAATATATTAAGCCTCCTGATGCAAAACGCAATGTTATCTTTTAATTATGCGAGCTTTGTAATAAATATATATCCTTAGAAAGGTCTAATATTCACTGGAATGTAAAGTATATTTTGTAAAATGAACAAGTATAAAAAGAAATATACTCTGTTAAGTTTAAACAATAATTAACGAATGAACAAAAGTTAGTCACTTTGAAATCTTAAATAGTGATATCCTCCCTAATGATAATAAAAATCAATTTTTAAACCATTTATCCCATTGACTTTCCCATCAATCATTAGTATGAATATGATATTGAAAGGGAGCATACGCTTGCGTACCTGGCATGAGTGGGAAGCATCGAATTAGATGTTTCCTGTTTTAAATTGAACTTAAAAATTGCTTTATCATCACTTAATTAGAAATAATCTATACAAAGTAAAATATTTCCCTATTGGCGTTAGCTTAGTCTCATGTCAAATGTATGTTTAAGTTTTAAAAAAAAGTAAAATTTTGTGAAATAGGCAATTTCAGTCGGCTATGGAACATTTCTTTTATAGTATAAATATTCTGATAGAATAAATCATTTTAGTATTATAAAATTAGAAGAAGACAATGTTTGTTTCTTTAATTCTTTATGTTGTAAATCTGTTGGATGAATTACTGATCACGGTAACCGCTTCAGTGCCACCAGCAAGATCGTAACTATAAAGTATCAACTGTCTCATATATTAATTTTATTACTTTATATAAAATTATGACTTTGTATACTTAAATGAACGTTCATAAATGGCTATTAAGTAACATCGCTCTAATTTAATTTTGTGTAAACAGGGATGTTTATTACTTAAGATTGGAATGGTCCAGTGCTTTCCGATGTAAAGGAAAATCCCTCCTCATTCATCATTATAAAGAAATCTTTTTCAAATTCCAATTTCGATGGGCAAAATCACGTAAAATTATACTTATTCTGTAGACACTGTCTGCGAGGATGCGGTGATTGTGGATAACGTCAATTATTTATCAATAGTAAGTTAAATTATAATATCTCTCTTTGAGTACAATGTTTGACTGACAAAATTACGTGTAAAGGGCATCCGTGTTTACAACTTAAGATAAAAGTGGTACAATGGTTTTCGTTATTACAATCAATTCCTATTTAGTATCAGAGTACATGGGAAAAACTGCGTATCTAAATTTGGAGTTAATTACAAATAGTTTGATATCTTGTGATGATGACTGAATGAGTTTAATGGCGTAAATCTAAAACCATCTTTGCATTATTGCCTCAGGTTAAGCGGTTTGGGTCATTGGTTGGATGGTTTCAAACTCTTTACTGGATATTGGTAGAAATGTTTCTAATTTCATTGTCTACTGAAAATTTGCGTTAAAAAGGGAATCAGTGAATTCAAGTGGTTATTGCCGTTTGAACAGCCAGCAGTCATTAGCTAAAAACAACATGGCGTCGGTGGGGAGCGCATGCGTCTCACGCGGGCGGGAACGAGCGCGATTGGCTGCTTCCTGCCGCAAATTGAACGTTACGGACGTCCGTCGCGCGCGTTCCTATTTTAAAATCTCGATCCGATATTTATTCATAACTAGCTGTCGCCCGCTGTGTCACCTGCTTAGCATCCGATCCCGTAGAAATATGGGGAAACCCGTACATAGTGACTACACTGGAAAGGAGTTACTTTTCTAAATTTCAAGTGAATCGCAAATAACGCTGATGTGTGGGTTAAGTGGTCTAAAATATTTTCGCATTAATTTCTTCCAACAACAACCCGTTTAAGGACATCAGTTAGATTCAAAGCCTGTAACAGACGTAGGTAGCAACCACTTTTCTGCTTATAACAATATCTTTATATATACATACAAAGAGAAATAGACAATATTATTATTGGGCCTAGGTGTTGTCTGTATCTGAATATTATTGAATGCGTTGCCACAGAATATCAAATAGTCAACATTATGATGCCGCGTTTCGTTGATTGTGATTTCGTGTGTGAAATGTTTCTGGTTTAGGTTAGGAATGGGCTGAAGCAAACCTTACTCGTTCTTATCAGCACCACATTGGTAGTTTTACTGGTCAATCAAATGTCTATAGTCAAGGGCATTCATTTAACTCGAATGTATTATTTTAACGTTCAATATGACGGCTAGTGTAAATAATACCAGTGTTGCAACTCATCATCACCGCAATCGAAAATGTTACTTAAGGTTATGTCGCAAAGAATTTATTTCTAATTCACTAGTTTCTTTTAAAACAACCTGTAAGTTAAAATTTGTCGTCCATTGTAAAGTTTAAACAACAAATGGAGATGCAAAACTGTTTTGATTTTGACAAGAGTGAAATTAATTTTTGTGCTCTCAACGAAGCGCAAAGATCTCCGCATAATCACGGAGCTCCGCAAAGAGAAATGTAAATAGAGGACCACGACAAAGAGAGACGCTATCGCGAACTGGGCTTAATTAAAAACTCTAATTTTGAAAATGGACGCCCAAACTGTTGCGAGTGGCCCTTATATTAATCCTATTAGGTCAGTATGATAAGTATTTAGTCAACTATAATTCGTTGCTACGAATTTCAAGCCTATTTTTGCTATGTGGAGTTAATATCGTTTCTACTAGTATTACTCTTACTATTTAAAAAAAAGTGAGGGATATAAAATTCTGTGTTCTAGATGTTATCTTCGTATATTTTACAAATGTCTAAAAACAGGTTGTCACCGCAATATTTGAACTTAAAAAAAACACTGAGAGTACTGTATAGAGTTTTGAATGCGACAAGAGTGAAATTAATTTTTGTTTTCGGAACCGTCGCGTTTAAAGATTTTTACATAATCACGAGGCCGCAAAGAGAAATGCAAATAGAGGACCGCGACAAAGAGAAACGGTATCGTGGACTGTGGAGCTTAATTGAAAACAGTAATTTTGCAAATGGGTGCCTAAAATGAAGCAAGTGGCCCTTGTGTCATCCGGAATGGTCAGGTTCACAAGTACACGCGGGATCAGCTTCACAAACATTTCATTAATGTCGTAAACGTAAATGGTAATGTGAACATCTATTTTTAAACGATGTTCCGGTTGTCAAAAAAATGTTGTTAGGGCAATATAACATTGTGTATGTGTATTAGTTTTCGTCTCGCATAAATTTTTGAGGCTAATCTGCAGAAAGGTATGTTGCCAAGGCTAGGACTAAAACTTTCAGGGATTATAATCTTTTAGCAGTTTCTATAATCATTTAGTTTATATAATTTTATCTGATATATAAAGGATTTCAGGAAGTTTTCGCGGTTTCGGGTTCTACGTTAGTGACATCGCTGGGCTCAGTTAGTATATGTAAAATCTAGGCGTAATTTGAATACTGGATTAAATTATAAGCAAGCATACTGAGGACGTTTTCATAATCATTATGAATGACATCAATATACATTGCGTGTAAAAAAAGTTTCTGTACCCTTGAATTTTAAATGTCCTCCTAAAGCGTACTATAAAAATCGGTAAAACGGTACGTGCCTAATCTCAGCGATCAACGTGTAAAATTTTACTCCTTCGAAACGTAATGCTTAGATAATATCATGCCTTGCTTATTAGAATATTGGCACTAGAGAGTTTACATTGCGAATGGCCATTCCGTTTACTGCAAATATCAGTTTTATTCCTGACTCATAGTAATTAAAAATTATATTCAACGACATTTTAACTATTAGTTTGCAATTCCTTCTGTTAGTCTACACTCCCTCTGCAATGTCTTCCCATTCTCAATCGTTAAGAAATAATTTTTTTTGATCCACTTATTTCCTAAATTTATTAAACATTTTTAAAACTTTACGTGGGTGATGTTTGATAATTATAGTTTGTTCAATTATTATTAGCTTTTTTAAATTCATTTTAAATACAGTGCAACCTAATCAAAGCAGATCTTTTTATATTACTCATTTCAATTACATATATCTCTTATTAAGTTAAGATGCCCATATTCATATGTTTTATGTATAAAATTTATTCATATATATTCTGATAAATACAGCTACATATAAAATAGTTTTTTGTTATTTATTTCGTTGATCAACAATAAGTGTTTTCATGTACTACATTATTACTTACTATTAAGATAAAATGCATTCAAGCCTGAATCATTCATATAAAAAGAAAGGAACGCTTTTATAATAGCTCCCTTGATGCGTCAAAGGTCAGATTCCCAAATCTGGTTCGTATTCTTCACCCATATCAAGTTAGATCTCTTTATTCAACATTTTTAGGGGAAAAAAACTTTTATTCAAGTCCGTATTAATTTTACATTATCCTGCGAATTGTTCTTGTACAGCCTGGGGCAACCATACGTTTGTATTTTCTTAAGCACTTCTTTTTAACTAATGATAAAAAATTAAGAACATGCCACTTACTACTATGAAATCTAAATGTTGATATTATACTATAATAATTTTTGTATGTGAAATCTTTAAATCAAATCCATAAGACGTTTATAACACAGAACTATTGCCAATAAAAGTTAATATTTCAATTTTCCAAACTAGTGTATTTGTACTAACTATATCCACTAATTAATTATCTGTACCAAAGGTCATGTTTGTCAAGTCAAAATCCTTAAATATTCATGCATATACTTGAACAAATAAAATGTATTAAAACAATACCACAAGTTGCCTACTTGTTAAGATTCAAACAAGAGTTTTAAATAAATTTAACGGTCTTAGGATAACGTAAGAACTTTTAAATTTTCTTTGCATATATGTCGGAAAATAAGAGAGAAGGACCATAATGCGTATGGTTCTCTGCCGACATGGTCATTAGTGGCAACCATAATTCCATCTCCATACGTTATTAATTAACTCAGATTATAATTTCTAATCACTTAACGATCTCGATAACAATTTACTCAAAAACATTAACAATAATAGTATCGCGACGGTTTTAATAGACGACCGCTCTGGCGAACGGTCACCCGAGAACTACCGAGAGATGCACGCCGGATTGTCACTATTGACTCTGCCCCACGCCGATAGACAGATGGCGCCAGCGTTCTACAGACTTGCCCCCCGACTTACATATGAATCTTTTGTGTATTGAATAATTTCTAAGTTATGTCTCCTCCCGGTTACGCTGTAAAAGCCAGTAGGGCTAACAACTAACCACAGTTCGAAAAAAAAAGTTATGTATCGATTCGTTCATATATATTTCTTTTACGTCTAAAACTTTGTCAAAAGTTAGTGGCTACCCTACAAACTGCCCTTGTGTTCGGATATAGAATTTGTTTTTTTTAGATTTCTTTTTTTTGCCCATAGATGTACACACGTGTGCAGACGTTCGGGATCTTCAAAATCGAATGAAAATAATACGTTGCAGTACTATGGGGTAAGTAATTTATATTTTATTTCTTTTAAAACTGCAAAGCAAAAGGTACTTATGAAGTACATCTGGAGACTATGTTATGCCCAGTTTTTCTAATAGTCGGATGAACGAATGATTCTTAAAGAGTAATGCCCCCTTGGTATCTCTGTTCTCTTCGTAATCATGTAGCATCTATACTTCCGTTTCGCTTATACGTCTAGTTATTGCCAAATTTGGGAGGAATTGAAATTAACCAAAATTGGGAGCTATCTATATTTTAGTATTTACATTCACAAGGCGCCGATTCATCTATACCTAATGATACTAAACAGAAATTTTTAGACCTTATATACATATACATTTATCATCATTTTTTTCTCACCCATTTATGGTTAAATCGTTATTGTTATATAAATACATATCGCTGCTTTGCTTTTATTAAATTAAAACCGTTTAGCATTGATTTACAATGGTAAATGGTTTTTTTCTTGTATACAATATAGTGATAAAAATTATCAGGGAAAATAACATTTGCTATATATAAAATTAAACTCGGTACAAGTCAGCGGTATCAGTTAGTGTGTCGAATGTAGGAGGAAGGACCTGTTAATATGAAAGGCCAAAACAATATTGTAGACTTACCGACGTTGACTAATGGGGGTTCTAACGAGCTAATAATTTTCATCCATTTGTTACAAACTACCCGCCGAAATTGGATGCTGCGACGGAAGGGTTTGAAGCTTTACTAATATCGGTCAATGGTGAATTGAATTCGTTCATTTTGCAACTTACCTACAGATACGTTTAAAATTGCAAATTATTGAATTACGAAGCAAGGTAAATCTAATGTTTAAGTTGCATTCAAGCAGTACTATATTTGTACCATGAAATTAGACTAGCTTTCGGATGCAATTTTCAAATCAACATTAATTGCACTAAACGATGTAAGCATATCTATTTCAACACAGTTCAAACAAATGTTAGTAACAAGATAAAATTAAGTGCCAAAGGCAAAATGTTGAACTTGCTAAAGTGCTTCCATTTTATAAATGTCCATAAACCGGACCTGAGTCTACATAATCATGCAATAAACACTGGGGGGGTGAGAAGGCGAGCCAATTTAGACGGTTTATTGGGCGACAAAGCTGATGTTTCCTGTCCTCTTTTATTACGCGCTTTTTCCCACAGAGATGTTATGACAAATGGATACGTTAGATTCGACAAAAAAAATATTTTTTTACTTTATTACACATCTTGTATAATATATAAATGAATCTTAAAGAATATAGTAAAGTGCGCAGAGGCGGTCTTATCAATATATTCGGTATACTAGAGATCTCTCACATGTCCTTATATAAATTGTTTTTGAATTTTTGCATAAATTTGCTTAGGTCGTAGCAATACATATAATATTTTAATTTATTTTGAAAACAATACAGTTGACTCGTAATATCACTAACAAACTTAAAATGTGCAAAAAAACGCACTGAATTATTCTTAGAAATAATAAATAAGTAATAGAACACTTTTCGGTGAAACATAAATTACTGGTAGTATAGAATATGAAATTTATTAGTTGATTTTCTTCTTTTTAACAGCGATATGTATAATGATAGTCTTACAGACCATACATATTTAAACAAATACAAAATTACATTTGAAAGTACGATTGCGGTCATAATAGTTTCCCAAAGTTACAATGCTATATATAATATATAACACATCGACACGTTTTCAGTGCTCCTTTTACATTTCAATAGATTCTTTTTATTATATTATATATCAGTGGTCAAAATATAAAAACTTAATTTCCCTTTAAGCTTTTAATTTCATGTCTTACAATTTCGTGCCTGAGACGTCTAATAGATGTGTAACAAAACATTGTATACTAAGAGTAGGTGTGGGAAGAGAGATTGCGAATCACAACCGGGTGGAAAGACTAGCGACGTGACGACGCTTCGCCATGGCATGCATCGGTATCTATAGATGATTCAAGTATTTATTTAATAATTTTGTCACATCTAGCAACTCTTAAGTGTAGATCCACCGCACCCCTAGGTCACTGGGGACGGGGTGTGATGACCCCGTATCAATTCGGTCAATGTTTGAGGTTAAATAAATACAAATTAACTGTGTTTGGTTGATAATTGATTTTTTGTATGGTATTGGTAAACAATACCTACATACATGCTCCTATGGCAATTATGTTTTATAAATATAATGAGTCGTACTCTGATATACTATAAGATCAAAAAAATTACAATGTAAACTTATCTTAACATAATAAATCCGTATACACATACATGTATTCCATCAGCAAATGATTTCTTGTTCCTTTTGAAATATGTTAAAAGCACAAAATAGCAACTTTATACAGGAAATATAATTTAAAAAAAAATGCCTTATATATATTGACCGTTTTGGCTTACGTAAAGAAGTTTCATCAATATATATACAGGCAATACCTTATCTATTACAACTATACAAAATGTATTGTCTGCGAAAAGCTTCTGAAATTTCAGCATAGAAAAATCAAATATACCGACAGATACAATTATTTGAATTTTACCTTTTGAGGTGTTAATAACTTTATTTAAAAAAACAATCAAGTTATCAGTAAATTTAATTTATTTTACTTATTAAATGTATTTTAAAATATCACTACGAAATGTAAATGTACTATAAGCACTACACAGCAAATATCGCGGTTAAAAAGTTGTCAAGTGAAAATCATAGCCGCTAGTACAGTACAATATTCAGTTATTCTGATTATTTTTAATTAGTATAACGAGTTAAAAAAGAGATATCCCCCTCATCTCGACGAGAGCCGAGTGAATGAAACTGAAAATATATCAAAACAGCATTTTTCCAGAGCGCGGATTTTAATTAAAGCGCCAAGAAATAGTAACAATGCCTTTTTAATGAAAGCCTATTACGACATTAATAAGCTGCCTTGTTTTCACCGCTATCTCTGTAGCGGTTTTCCATGATGTTAGCTAGATGGCAATATAATCAAAATCGTCTTTTTTATGTTTTTCTTTTGATTTTACTGTTTGAAGGTAAGTACCTGTATACACTAGGTAAAGAAAAACGCTTTAAGAATTAATTAACAGCATTTCCATGGTTACTAGATTTACAACAGTTTACAGTAGTAAGTAGGAGCCCATTAACGTCCTCCTGCTGGGCACAGGCCTCCTCACTCGCACGAGCGAGGGTTTTTAGAGCATAGACCCACCACGCTGCTCCACTGCGGATTGGCAGGCATAGTACACGAGTGCAGTCTCTATTCCTTCGCTCTCATAGTCCGATGTGACAGGAATCCGACACTTGCGGAGAGAGATCAGGTACAGGACCGACGGCTTAACGTGCTCTCCGAGGCACGGGGGTGGATCACACCGCCAACTTCCCAACTTTGGGCAAATATTAAGAAAATCTTAATAGAAAACTCAATTTACAGTTACAGTACTGTATTATTGCCAGGGAATTTAGGAGATTCGGTCCTCGTAATCTTTTAAAACAATCAATGAACATTTGAAGTGAAACTTCTTTAGGCGCATGAGGGTAAAATTTTAACGGATGAAACGCGTGATCAGCGTCACGAAGATGTGCATCGTTTTATATACTAATTCGTTTTAAGGTTAGGTAGTTTAAATACTTACAAATAACACGTGGCATTTTAATTTGCCACACATCATTTAATAATTAAATATACTATTTTTCATAAAATATAAAATAAAAATAAAACATATTTCATAAATTCTCTTTTCTGCATTTTATATTTAAAAACAAAATTTAATTAATAAATAATTTCCAATGTTGACAAAAAACACGTGGCATTTTTTTTTAATTAGTCATTTGAGATTTCAATAAATTATTTATATTGATTTTTGACACTTTTAATAACTTTATGACAATTAAATTCCTAACATATCTTCCTTTTTCTCTTAAAAACAAGCATTAAAAATTAATTTGACAAAGAAGTTTCACTTCTGACTTGTGTGCTTTGTACGCACGCACTTTAATTTTGATTGATAAAGCAATTTTGATCCGCCAAATACAATACCCTCTCACATTACTTCTAATGTTAAAGAACGACTGACAATCTAAAGTTACGAAGGTATATTCGTATTGCACTCTGAGATGAACCCACAGCAAACTCGGTCGGGTAACCTTTATGTATATTAAGTTTTCCTTTTAGTTGTAACACTGAAAATGTCCGTGGTACCACCAGGATTTAGCTGAAGATCAGCGCTGTGGGTTCTTTGCTAGCATAAGAACACACAGCACACAGCTGAGCTAAACTCCCTTTCAAATTCTATATTAATTGTTATTTTCGCTTACATGTATCCTGCTGTACAATTTTATTAACCGTTTCTTTCTTTCTTTTCTTATCTCAGTCATTATAATTTAACTGAGTCACTCCCAGGAAGTCTTCAGCTACACTCGTCGCACATTTTCGTCCAATAGACCAGTGAATCAGAAGTAGTGTAGTCACCACTAGACTAACGAAGGAGTTAATATGCTATTTATAATAGATTCTGATCCGTAGTAACGTGCTGACTATGGGCCTTATTCGAAAGCTGTCACTCAGCGTGCGATGGAGAGGGTTATCCTCAGAGTTTCTCTACGCGATCAAATCAGAAATGAGGAGATCCGTAGCAGAACCAAAGTCAAATGACATAGCCCTACGAATCGCGAACCTGAAGTGGCAATGGGCGGGGCACATAGTCCGACGAACCGATGGACGTTGGGGCCGGAAGGTGCTGGAATGGCGACCCCTCACCGGACGACGCAGTGTAGGAACACCCCCACAAGGTAAACCGACGATATAAGGAGGATCGCCGGTAGCCGCTGGGGCCAGGCGGCACAGGATCGGGCTTTGTGGGCATCATTTCGTGAGACCTATGTCCAGCCGTGGACGTCCATCAATTGAAGCGACGACTACGATATAATAGCTGACCCGCGCAATTTCGTCTGCGCTTACTTAATGTACGGCTACATCTATTTGATGCTTATTTGACGAGGTTGACAAAAAAAACTCATACTTAGTCATCTCGTTGTTGAATAAAAATTGATATGAAAGATTTTTTACTGTTGATAATTTAGTATGAGTTCTCCCGATAGAATGAATTAAACTAGTATTGTAAAGAGGAAGCAGTTGTGTATTTGTATGTATGTAGGTATGTATTTTACCTTTTCACACAAAAACTACTATGAAATTGATTTCAAAGGTTTTTTAATTGATTAGATTACGAATGTACGTGTATATCTAACAATCTGAAAGGGAGTAATTAAAAACTAAGTGAAATAAAACTTTTACGTTAACGAAAATAAATCTATAGTAAACTTTCCGACTTAGAAAACTTTCCACTGTCATGAGATCTGACATGTCTGATGTTTTTTTATAAATATTAAAGCTCCAGTAAAACGATAGCAATGATATCTCACGATAAAAAATGTAATAGTTTTTTTTTAATAAATTTGGCCTTTCTGTATAAATCCAGTAAAATAAATGAGTTTATCGCAGTCAAACACTGGGTCAGGGAATTTTTAGATATACAATATATAGACGCTAACATTTCTTTTCCAGTCTGTAATTTGCAATGCACTTAAGTGTCCTATAGAATATAGGATGCCTATAGAATCTAGACTATAGCTTTAAAGTTTGAAGTATCTCACAAGTAGGTAGTTAATTAAATAAAATGTAACTATAATATTAAAAATTATGCATTGAGTCTCTGCTCTGGTTGCATCGTTACGTAGCCATTTCAATGGGGATAAAGCCACTCAGTTTTTGTAGACCAGATTGTAATATTATTCATGCTTCATTATTTCTATATTCCTTTATGAAATGATATTAGTGTGCTTGTGGTTTCAATTAATTATATTGCCAACAATTCGTTTTGCCTTACATATGGTCAGTTGAACAGTGAAATTAATTGAAAACTTTGCAATATGGGAAAATCAAATTGATATGCGATAATCTGCGAAGAACTACATTTATTAATGCATACTCGATGATATCATTTTCATTCGGGAACTTTAATATAGTCAGTAGAAGTGTAATCTAACTAAACTAAATTGATGTTTTTGGATTATTTTTGTTTTCTGCACATTTTTTGCTCTTAGCTGGAAAAACGGTAATAAGCAACGGCTACAACGTCCCACGAGTTCAGACTTAGACAAATTAGCATATATAATTTCCTAAATTTGCACTGTCGAGAATAAAACTGGAGACTTCTAACGACGCAACTACTCGCACTATTTACGCCAACGAGGTCATCAAAATTTCTTGAAAATTTGATTAAACGCTAACGTAATCCTGTTTGTTTCTGTACGAGCTGTTCCCCACGTAGTTTCCGATTCCGTAGCAGTATGGGGCAATCAGTTTATAGTCTACATTTTATTCTAAGGCGTCACTACGCTAAAGTTTAAGTTATTCTAGATTTTAAAGGTCACGTGATGACAAAGTGAGTGAATTAAATACACTGAGGCACATCTATTGGATGGTGTATAAGTATATAGGAAATAGGTAGAAACAGTTTTTTGTGATTTATATAGATTTATGCATTAAAACACCATCAGCATTGGAATGACTGTATTTTTGGCCTTTAATAATTAAAGAACTTGGAGTATTTCGTGTCATGCAGGCTATTTAAAACAAACCTAATTTTCCCCAGTAACTTTTAAAATATAATCAGACAAACACAGGGTGGCGACCATATGTCGTGCATGGGATGAGCCCGCATTTAAAAGATTTTGATTATTTAGGGCGATTATATGCAGGGCTCCCGAGATATCGAGGGGTTGATTATTTAATCATATAATCTAAACGAGTTTGGGCTTCATTTGTGTACTTATGTGGAGAGATTACATTTTATACTGATTGAATATTTAAAAATCCTTATAAGCCTGTGTCTATCCGTTTAAAGCAATTCATAATATGAAAGAATATTCGCTTCCCTTGTAGAAGTCTTGAGTTTGCTTCCTAGCAGGGCCAATTTAGGAAATTATATTTTATTATCAAGATCCGAATTGGTGGAAAGCTTCTGCTGTGGATAGTGACCACTTTACCAGCAAAGTGCGGCCAATATAACATTTAAATTTCTGTATTGTGTGAAGATAAATAAGAGACTAAATACTACCATCCTAGACTATCTTATCACTTACCGTTTGATGAGATCGCAGTCAAGCTCGATGCTGTCAACAATAAAAACTTAGAAAAAGGGATTGAGAAAAAAAGATTCATATCATATTAACAAATCTTATTTAAATAGATTGATTTCGTAGTTGTATATACAATAAGTGCGAAATCGTTCAAAATCATAGTTAAATTAACAATCACATTTAAAAAAGATTACGTTTCGTACCCGTATAGGATTCTATACATTTTATAAGATAAATGCAGTCGTTAATTATATACTTACATAATATATACTACAAGTACAGCGGAATCATGACAGTCGGCAACAGAAATGTATTTTATTAAGTATTGATGAATAAACGTATTTTAGTACTTATTGAAAATACGTTGATACAATAGAAACTGAAAAAATGGTTTAAAACTAATAGTTAAAATAACAATCGCCTTTATATATTTCGTATCCTTTTAGGGTAACAACCATAAGAACCATATAGTTGGAGTTTATATACGTACATATTATATACCATAAGTACCAAATCGCGACAGTCGCCAACTCACGCGGGGGCCCGTTTGTTTAGGATTGGGCTATGTCGAGCCTTTGTAATTAACGCTTTGTTTGTCTGTTTGTTATGCGTTAACACCGGAATGCGGCGCTTTGAGGTGCTGCCTTTTTTGTGTTTCGTGTGTGGTTTTGAACCCACTACTGGGCGCCCCTTAGTGTTGCTGTTATATCTGTTTATTGTTTTCAATTTCGCTTTTTGTGTGTTGCGTAATTTATGTAATTTTCATAGGTTATTTGGGTATTTAATTATAATTACGCTAACTATACCGTCTAACTATTAGTTCACTCTACCTATGTTTATTTGTATGTATTTGTCATAAGTTCAATCGTTAATAAAATACTTTGAACAATGACTTTTACTGCCTGACGCTTTATTTATTTATGCAGTTTTCTCAAATATAATTTATTTTATGTAAAATTGTATAGTGCCACTGATTGAGAGCTTATTTACAAAGTTTAGAGATTACTCTCTGCGATAAATTTAAAATTTTGTTTTTTAATATCGCGTGTCGGAGCTTTCTATTCTATAAGCCATATATTCCAGTATTAATGTATTATATATATCAAATATGTCTATGTTTTTGTATATGTATGTGACAATATATAATATAGTCTTTAGTTTAATTATTATTATATTTAATTAGTATATATTATTATTAATTTTGCAACATTTTTATCAGGTCCTGTAACTTTAGATAGCATATAAGGATAGATTAAGTTGTATCGTGCTGCGCTCGTGGCGGCACCTGATCTATGGATCCAGCTGAAAATCAGCGCTCCATGGTCTGGCTACTGTGTAGCATTTTTTTATTGCTGACTGTGATCTCACCTGATGGTAAGTGATGATATAGTCTAAGATGGAAGTGCGCTAATCTGGGTAAGAGGCGATATACCCCTTACGGTTTCTACATAGCATCGTACCTGAACACAAATCTCTTTCTTTGGCGGTACGTCTTTGCTGGTAGGGTGGTAACTAGCCACGGCCTAAAGTTTCCCACCAGTCCAGACTCAGACAAACTAGAAAATACAATTTCCTAAATTCGTTCTACCGGGGATCGAACCCATGGAATAAGTTATGCCACACATAGCAGGGTACTGTAAAATGTACTAAAATATATTGTGATGTGTGGCATAATATATAAAGATATTTTTCTTTCTTTCAATATTGCTTCTTCTTTATTTTTGTTACATCTTATACACACACTATTCCTAAATATTTGATACATTGGTACAGGAATATAAGTAAATGAAGGAAAACCGTGACTAGTGTTATATATAGATATTTCTTATTAGCAATATTAGCGTCACACATTATTAGGGTTTTTATTTATGTCTAAAATGTTTAAAAAATGGGATAGTTTAAAAAAAGCCGATAGTTTATATTTACGTGTTCAAATACATTCAAGCCAGCAGATTGATTATTATAAAATATCAATATTGAAAATTTCTATATTGAAATAAAAATGCAATAAAAACCAATTATGGTTTAATACCAAACCTTTCAAACTAATTTTGGGGCATATTTTGCGAAGTGTCAAAATTGACCCCGGGCACGTTTCAACTCGAGGGCTAATAATTATTGCAAGGGTTGAATTAATAACATCACGCTTTTTGAACGAATGTGTCAAAGTAACAAGCAAATCGTACGTTATACATATATAAAAATACACATGTACGACATATTGTGAAATAATTTAAGTTAATATAAAAAATATATATTTGTTACCAAAATCTAAGCCGAAGAAATCGGTTAATATTTAGATATCGGTTACGAATGCTAGACAGAGAAATTAATTTAAGACTATAATGTCCATAACTTGGTACCGAACTATCTTCTGCAAGGAAAGCAAAAAGAATAACCTACCCCTTTGTGTAATTCTTCTATTCAATCCTTTTTTTTAAATATATTTCTTCCGTACATATGTAATTGGTTAAAATTATTTTTTTAGGTAAATTGTTCCGATTAACAATGGCTTACCCGTATTTCCAAAGGGCCAAAAAATACTAGAAAGACTCTAGTATAAACTTCTACTATTACTGTACTACTTTTTGTACATATCATATGTTTTTGTAAGCATCATATGTTAATGGCTAAGTAATTAAAAATACAATGACCAAGATTTATAAATGTTGTAATATAATAATAGAAATTACAAAGACGTTAAAATGTAAACCTAAATTATTATCCTTATTCAACAATTAAATCCGTAATTTTGAGAGTTCACAATATAATAATATTTGCATAGATACTGGCAAACTTCTTTGTGACATGACTATAAGCTGAGAATATCTCGGTTCCATATAATGTTTTTGGCAAAAAATCTACTGTGTTCATAATTTAACCATTTCAAAGGTGTGCAATTTACACGTGGTGGAAGTGAAACCCTCAACAGTGATGGTTTCAAGATAACGAATGTAAAATTTCAGCAAGAGGATAATTGTAGGTTTTAGTAATGATTTAATTTGAATTCTCACTACGCCTTGGTGAACACGAGTGAATGGGGTACGAAGCAGAGCAGAAGAAGAACCACTAACACAAGATACCTACACTGTATAATACTTCCTATTTCATTTTCTCCCACGTTAAATCTGACGAATTTAAGTCTCATTTTACTGTCGCTTTTTTCGTTTTTTCTTAGAATCGCTATATATGTATCCAAATAATGTGTATAATAAAAACCAGTTATTTTGAAAATACAGGCAAAAATTTCAACATCATGTAAGTAAAGAATGTGTAATTTCACTTGCCTTGTTAAATATTTCATAGTATGCCGTACAGTTACAAAGTTACATTGAAAATATCATTTTATACGCGTTAAAATATGAGGAAAAGGGTTGAAATAAACAGAACGTTTTTGCTTCTATTATCTCGTGTAAAACGACGTTTTTTGAGCTTTACGTGAAAAGCAATAGAGTTCATTATAGTAATTTCTTAGTGCGATATTAAACAAATGAAATTCTTTCAGACAAAGCTCTCGTCACTATTCGTTTCATATTGTTTAGAAGCATACTAATGAGATTAAGTGTATTGTAGTCATACATTCAAAGCGAATTTCATGTCAATTTTATCGTTTGTATATATATAATCCTTTTGTACGGTTGTAACGACTGAACTCATAAACGGCTGGATTGATATGTACGAAAATTATTTAGGTGTGTCCGGGTGGATGATAGATTTCCCCATATTTCTACAGGATGGAGAATTGAGCGGATAATACCGCCGAGGACAACAAGTTTTGCCATAATAAGTGTTGAATAAGACCATAATATACCGTACCATTTATTTTTATACTTCGTTACTATATACACCACACTTGCAGAACAGATATAAAATGAGACTTAAATTAATTACATTAAGGTCTCACTTATGACTTGAAAACGATTTTATTTCCGATTGAGATAGAAATCACTTTTCTTTTCATGTTATCTAAATGTAAACTTACATCAGGACAGATATCTTTCATCCATAGAAGACTGTTTTGATAACCAGGTCCATATTTATCTCTTGAATTAACATCTCCAAAAGTTTTTTTGCGAATAATGTCTGTTAATCATGCTGAGGTTACGTCTGAATACTGTTATGATAAACTTGCTCCCTAAAGACACAAACCCGTTTAGGACTTTACAAGTCCAACCTTTCCAACACGTCATAATAACAGACAGCGTTGCACGTATTATTTAACCGAATTAAATGAAAATAGAGGAACGAGGAGTTGAACTCCCAAGACGCGAAAGCGGCGGTAGGAACACCTACACCTGACCCTGTCTACCGACGAGAAGCGGCAACTCCCCAACCGCTAATAACTCCCGCAACCGCGTACAGATGCCGCCACTGCGTACATGTAAGGACGTCAATACAACGCTATGCATAGTTTATTAAAGCCGAGTATCATAACACTCCCAGCGCGGGATGTATCATCAGATTACTATGGCCGGGCCCCGGAATGGCTTGTAAAATATTCAGCATCCCGTAACTGCTTTTGTTTCCCTGTGTAATGAACGATGGACCCAACTTATGGGAGATGATTATTTATTTAGCGCATCGTGTTTGATATATTGTTTGAAGGCACTTGTTCTGGAGAGCATTAATATATGATACCCCAAATGTGATATTTCGATTACACTTTTCACTTACCTTTTGTGAACGTTAAAGTAAATGATCTTTTTGTTGCTTAATATATATACCAACGTAACAAATAGAAATTGCTGTGCTTTAAAAATACGGACTTTATTCCAATGCCAAAAAACATTTTTTGGCGTAATTCGCTTTCGACTTTAGACAGTTTCGTTTAACATTTTGCTGACCTCAAGAATGCAATAAAGCTAATTTAATACTATACCTAATTTTATCGTAAGCTAAAAATATAACTTTTTATTGGTTTAGTAGTAAAAAAATTCCGCACCGCAATTGACACAGTATTTTTTTCTGATTAAATTGATATAAAATAATGAATTTTCAGTAGAGTTAAGTGTTGATAACATTATATGTATATTTATTATTGTATACGTATTAGGATGTAGTTATTTGTGTGTATGTTTGTTCCTATCTTCCTTCTTCGCTACTTGCAGCTTTTATTTAAATTTAAGGTTGTCTGGTTTAAGGCTGTCTGTTTTTTTTAAATTTAAATTAAGCAATAAGACCGGTGTTGTACTTTCTTTCTCTATTTAGTTAAGTTTATTATAATATGTTACTTTTAAGGTGCAAAAAGTGTATAAATAAATAATATTTTCGTGTTTTTGAGACGTACGTTTTCTTGCGCTGATAACGTACGTAAGTAAAAGTAAGGTAAGTTTTTTTAAAGCACAGTCCAATCACTTCGCTTCTTTATATTTTGCTATATTAATATATACATATATCCAATAATCTTATATCCGCGGATGTAACCAAATTTAATTGATTTCCCGAAGAAAATATTTCTTTACTTTACCATTTTTTTAATATGTATTTAATTGGACTATTTAATAAATGGAATGCCTATAAATTATTTAAAAAGTTTAATAAATCTCTGCACCTATGGAACATATAGATAGGCTTCGCTAATTCAAATTGGAGACTTGTGTAAAATTATTAATATCTGATTTTTGTGTAAAATCAAATAAATAGACCAAACAATAAAATAAGTTACCCATTTTTTACATATTCCTTTTTTGTTGTTGTATAGCTGTGATATTTAAATACATACATGACGCTAATAAACTAATTTTATGAATATATGATCGCGACTTCTTCTGACTTTCATAAGATCACGTATTTGAACTTTTATATTTAAGCAAATAACATATTTGAACAGATTATAAAAATAAACTGCTCAATTATTCCATACTTTTGAATAGTTAATGCAATTTCGCGTTTTCATACATGATTCCCATAATACACAGTCATAAATTATGACCTATGTACGCATGTAAATACAGGAGGCACAATAGTGTAGTGGACATCAATTCACTTGTGTCCAGACCAAAGTCTGCTGCTGACAAGTTTGTTTATTGCATCGTGGCTTCTAAACTCATTCGTGGGTGTGGTTTCGATAATTGTTAGTATATAATTGATTGAGATTACAGCATGTAAATTTGACGGCATCGCTAGCAAGGGCTCCGGGTTCGATTCCTTGCAGTTTTAATAACAGTCAAGACGTGCCGCCAAGCAAAACATTTACATTCCGGTACGATATTATGTACCATAAAAGGTATATTACCTCTTTTCAGGTTAATTCGCTTCAAAGATTGACTGTGTCGTCTCTTATCCGGTGAGTTTACCGTCATACGCTAAATAATCAAGAGTCCGTAGTCCAAGATTGAAATACGAATAATAAAATATTTTAAGAGTGAAGGTTCAGAAATCATTTGTAGGGTTGAGTATACGCATTTTTAATAAGATACCGCAATCAGTTTAAGATTTTCTCATTTTATATAATGGATATTATAATGTTGAGGATTATTGAAGCGATAAACATGCTTAGACTTGACTCCAGTTGCTTGCAGAAGCAATATATTACACACTGTAACGTGCAAAACTGTCTTTAAAAGAGTTAACGTTGAGTTACTTGCCGGTATTTCACAGCAGATTCAACTATCCGAACCTGTAGTAGATTTGTTCCCAATGGAAAGCTTTTTGAGCCTACTTAAATAAGGAGTATTTTGATTTGTTATATTTATTTATTCAGCAAAAGAAGCTAAACACACAATTTTAATACAAGAAATAAAAACAAACTTGTAATGGCATATTTTAGAGTAAAAAAGATTCAGAACTCATTTGTCGGGTTGAGCATACGCATATTTAATAAGATACTTGAATCACTTCTGGGTTTGCCTCCACATAGTTCTAATAAGTATGTTAAAAATGTGATTATTTAAGCGACAAAGATGTTTGAACTTGATTCCAGTTGCACATGAAAGCTAAGCCCATTGTCACTTACAAAAAAAACTATATTTAAAGAAGTAACCGTTGAGTGTCTTGCCGGCTTCTTCTCAGCGGAATCAACTTTCCGAAGCGGTGGTAGAATTGTTACCAACGGACAGACTACTGATGATTCAAAAGAGCTTTTTGAGCCTACTTGAGTAAAGGATATTTTGATTATTATTGTATTTAATTTTGTAATCATATTGTATTTATACTTAAAAAATTTCTTTTTTGAGAAAATACCGCTTTCTTACACCTATAGATATGTGAACGAAAGACTAGTCGATGATGTAAACGTGCCATAAAATTTATTTCAAATGTCATCAATACCGAATACGCTATCAAATTTACTTTAAATGTCACTTAATGACATTACCAAATCATTACGAGGCATTTCGCGACGTTACACCCTTGTAATCGTTATGGGGTGTTTTGTCGTAATGTCGCCCTGGAAATTAAATTGATAAAGTCTGTCAAATGCAACATCCGATGTCGTCCAAATTGACTTAGTAAAATATCTCTCGTAACTTATCTTGCCTCGTCGTATATTGTATTTTAAAAAAGGTAGTTGCTATATTTTATATTAAAAACTTTAATTGCCTTTTCTGGAGAGCATGTAAAACGATTTAAAAAGTGGTTTTTGTAACAGAAATAACAATATTATTGATAAAACAATATATTTCAAGGATTGTATTCGAGTATTTCCTTAAAATATTTTTTCTATTCTATTATACGTATCCTGACGCATAATAGTGTAATTTATTATATTTATTATTAATACTGAATTATAAATAACATTATATTACTGAAAATTAAAGACTAAATATTTATTTTGAAAAACATAATAATATTTTAATCAAGTGCCCAATCAAGACCCTAAAGGTCTATTAGTTAGCATATTCGGACATGAGGTCTTGGGTTCAAGTCCCAGGTCGAGCCAGCTCAAAAATGGATATTGAGTTTTCTATTAAGATTTTCTCAATATTTGCCCGAAGCTTGGAAGTTGGCGGTGTGATGCACCCCCGTGCCTCGGAGATCACATTAAGCCGTCGATCCTGCGCCTGATCTCTCTTTGATCATGTTGTTTTTTACCGTCACATCGGACTAAGAGAGTAAAAGAATAGAGAGTGCACTTGTGTACTATGCCGGCCAATCCACAGTCGAGTAGGGTGGGGGATCTATGCTGTCATATCCCTCTCATCTATATGACAGGAGGCTTGAGCTCAGGAGTGGGACGGCTGCTACTTACTTACTTTACTAGACATTTCTCGAAGAGACTGGATATATATTTATATTTTTAATTCTACCGTACGTTTGCGTGAGGCTGCATCGACTTTGATGATTTTGTCTTATAAAGATATGATCCAATATATATATAGCGGATTTGAACTGTTTTCTTTACGGGATTGTGAACTACGTGGATGACACCACCGGGAACAGCTAGTATAATATATCATATGTGCTTCGAATATAACATTCACACAATCCAAATTTAGAAAATATAAATAATACGCCTTAATCCGGAATTGTCTAGGTGTTTTTATATCAAAAACTCATATTCAACTCTGAATAAATGACACTGTGGTAACACAAAATGTAACTACATTATTGGTTGATTTGAACAGTTTGTTTAATTTGCAATTTTTTGAGTTCTGTCACTATTCTTCCAGAGCATATGTCTATGACGTCATTGTAAGTCACTTCATCATTACGTCACGAGTATAGTAACAGTTAGCTTGCGTATATTAACGTAAATGACAACTAACGGACTAATGAGAAACACGTTAATTCCAGACACGGTGCTTGACGTGGGTAGACGTGCGCGTTCGCTTTGTCATTACGACTATTAAATTATCTATTTAAGCGACTATAAACGTATATATAGAGTGAAATTGGTAATTTACTAATCTTATTGTTTCCATGCTTGAATTAATACATCGGGGGTGATGTCGGCCGCGTAGTTCAATCCTGTGGTAATATGGGACACTCCTATTCGATTCGTTGATCTATGTTTTTGAGAGCTATTTGTAGTATTGATCTCGTGGTCAGCTTTTTCGGCTACAGACATAAGGTCGTGGGACTGATTTAGTTTCGGGTCAATCGAGTTCAAAATTGATATTGTATTTCTTGTCGAAAATTTCTTGCCCGAAGTTGGTAAGTTGGCAGTGTGCTCCACCCGTGTCTCGGAGAGCACATTAAGCCGTCGGTCCTGCGCCTGTTCTCTCTCAGATCGTGTCGGATTCCCGTCACATCGGACTATCTGAGTGAAAGAATAAAGTGCACTTGTGTTTTCTCTCCTTGAGCAATATAATATCTCCTGCATAACGGAACTCCTATATACTGTATCCATTCCCGGCAGGGCAAATTAAAGAAACTGTATTACCAATTTGTCTCGGTATGGACCTGTGGAAAGCTTCAGCCGCGACTACGTCCTGTCAGTTCTGAGTTTTTAACCAGCAGTGAGGCAGTGTGTTAGATTTTTGCTTTAATAACCCTTTCATCTATAAGTGATGAAGCATATGGCAAGTAAGAGATTTTTATTAAAATGTTACTCACCTCACTCACAAAAGGAGAGGAATATATTCATTTTTAATCTATTTATAGAATATACGTATACATTATGCATATGAGAAACCGCCCACTACTTCATTTTATAGTTTCACAGTAACGCAAAGCTTGAATATATTAAAGTGAATGACAACTAACCAGCTTATGAGAAACTGGATAATTACGCGATAAAACTTGATGTAGGTAAAATTAGAATCACCTTTGACGCTCCGCACGGGACTTCATGAAAAGAGAACTTGTCTACATTATTAAAGCACTTTTAAGTACTTTTTACGAAACAGATAAATTTTAATCATGTTATGGACCGTTACTGGAAAAAATCAAGCGCACTTGACGTTTTACTCACATACATATCCTGCGCTAAAAAAAATTAAATAATCAAGAAAACTTAAATTTTAAATAGTTAAACATATTATTTTTGCATTGTAAAGAAATCCTGTGAAGTTCTTCAAATTTAACGTCTTTTAAATCGTCAAGAAGTTAGCTCGCTGTGCCTTTGAAAGTCTTGCTTGTGTAATGCTGTGAGTACTTTTTTCAATTACAATTGAAATAGATTCAATTCTCGGTAGGGTAATTTTTGGAAATAGTATATTCCAATTTGCCTAGCTGTGGACTAGTGGTAAGCTTCGGCAATTGCTAGTTAGTATTATCCTTATTTTTTTTTTCATTTTCGCTTAAGTAATAAACGTCTGGGTACATAAACAAAGTTGGTAAATTGTGTTGAATTTTTCTTTCTCTTCGGGCATGTGTCACATAAGCGAATAAAGAAGGCACAAATGCGTGTGTATTACTTACACAAATATCGCTGCTTTGAAAAAACAGTGACATAATACATAAAAGCTCATTTTATAGAGGAGCCGTTTGAAATTTATTGAATCAAGCTAATGCGTTATTGTGGCGCCACAGCATCTTTTTACCCAATTTGGATGAGATTTAAAAACAAGTTTTTGAATATTTCGAATTCCGCTGTACTTTAACAAAAAAATATAAATTGTGTAATTATTCATCCAAGCCTAGCCAATCAAACAAGTGTTATGGACCATCTTCACAATATTAGCTTTGTAGAAAGCCCAGTAATTAAAATCATAGATTCTTAATAAATCATAGAGACCTGCGCTCATATCATTAAAAATCAATATCTACATTGTATATCCTCTCAAGGACCTACTAGGTATGACGTTGTGAGAAGTAGTAAGCCTTAACTAGTTAGGAGATCCCGGCGGACAACAAAAGTTTACGACTTATTAAGGATAAGATTTTGACTTCAAATGTATTGTAAATGTGAAGGCTCTTCGAAATAATACATATATATAGTTTAGGGAGTAGGATTGTAGTTAGTATAGAATTATTATATTGGGTAAATATTATAGCAATATATCATTCATGGTATATGACATTTTTTGAGAATATATTCCTAAAAGAAAGTATACCACGTGTCTATAGTTGTCATATACCGCAGCTAAACATGTATAATCAATTCTTACTGCATCTAGCAAGAACTTAAACTCTTTAAATAAAAAAAAACTTAAACTTTTTACGTTAGTCATTTGCGCTGTACATTTTTTTAAATTGTTTGATTAATGCTTGAGTTTAAAGAAAAATGTACCTCGGGTGAATGGATAAAGAAGTATTAAAAATTGAAAATCTGAAGACATATAGGGAGAGTGAAAGCAGTAGTACGAAAAGCAAAATATATTTGAAGTCTTTAGGCCATGTAACAATGTTCTATTAAGTAAACCTATTATTTATTAGCCTTACAACGCTAAATTGGCGAAAATATAAAAATTGATTTAAACTTCACACCAATAATACCTCGTAACGACCCCCCGGGGTCATTCTGTCTTATTAATGACCTCTTATGACCTTTTTCTGTCACCCTTGAGCACTTTGCGTTATTAATAGGCGACGTAATGAGTCGAGAGTAAAGTACGCCGATTTTTAGTACATTTTTATTTTATTTTGCAAGGAATCGTTAAATATTTAAAAATTACTGTCAATATGCTCAGTTTATCTCTTAATAATGCCTAAACATATAAAAGTAGCAAGAATAGCACTAAAGCCAACTTATAATCACTATGACTATCTCAAACTGAGATTGACCGGTGAGATTATATTGATAAACATTTGTATGAAACACAAAAGCCTTCTACTATAAACGGTTATTAGTAATACACGTCGTATGAATATGATAAAATACTTAAGTGGATAATTCAAATCAAATCATAAATTCTTTATTCCAGTACAGGCTTTTACAGCACTTTCACTTTCAAACATAGTTCTTTCCACGTACTATTTTCAATGTACCATTAACGGTGGTATTAAAAAACGACAGAAAATCTGAAGTTACAAAAGTTCCTTCATATCATATCTTAAGAAACACCCACAACAAACTCAGTCCATTATCCTTTTTCTACCGTCATCATTTTTTGTTCAATTTTCCAAAATCATTAGTCAATATATTTTTACATAACCTATGTGAAAACTATTAAAAACTACCCTCAAACAACGTCATATAATCGAAACGCTAAAAAAACCGTATTAAACAACCGTAAACCGACCGACAGCTGTGTCAAATGGACCCAAGCAGATTTACGATCTGAGTAACCACTTAAAGCGGTCGGTCTAATCGACCCCACACGGAAAATTGTTGGACCCATTGTGAAAATTCAATTTTTCTTATAGAAACAACGTTATTGGTTATTAATCGTCGGTTTTAGAGGACAATGGATGTTTGTGAGTTTGTAGCGGTTACTAACAATTTTTCTTTGTTGAAAACACGGTTCATGTAAGCGTTTAATGATTTTTTTTTTATCAGTTACAATCAACTCTTAAATACATTGTAAGATTGAAATACACCGGCAAATGTGTATACAGTTCAATTAATGTGAAGTGAATCTTGTTGCATATAGATATTTATCAAACCAGCGATACATCCAATGCTTTGCTGGTACAGAGCACAGATATTTTGCTAGAACTTTATCAACCCAATTCACAAGAGAACATTTCATCCCAATTACACTATAGACGTAGCAACATATTGTCGTTTCTTGATGCTAGTATTCAATGGAGGCGTATTACTTCATGGTCTAGTCAATCCAATTACAAATTGCAGTCACAGACTAACTTCAGGTGGTCTCTACCACTGTTAAATGTATTATGACGTAGAAATATGATGATACTTCACTGTCATAGTCCTATGTGACGAGAATCCGACACGACCAGAGATACATGAGGCACAAGACCGATGGCTTAACGTGCTCTCCAAGGCACGGCGGTGGATCACACCGCCAACTTCTCATCTTCCGGCAAATAGTGAGAAAATGTTAATAGAAAATTCAATTTCGACTTTTGAATTCGCCCGACCCGGGACTCGAATCCAGGACCTCATATTTGTAGTCAAAAAACTGACCACTAGGCCAATAGGGCAGTTCTTCCATAAAATGTGCGTTAAAAATATATATTTTTTCTTTTTTTATGCTCGGAAATGCTTTTATGCACAAACCCCGAACAAAGGGTTAGGAGTGTGGGATTAGGGTGTTGGTGGCCTCGCAATACCTAGTACAATCCCCTTCATTCATAACTGAGAAACTAAGGGTTCAACTTTATTTACTATTCGTCCTTAATGTCTCGGATGAGTCCGATTGAGGTATCATCGAAGCGGGAGGACGTGTACAAACGTGCGCTGCCTTGTACTCCGCCTCCATCGGTAGTGGAGTGCGTATACATATACTACATTACAGCCCCAATAAGCTCTTACCTCGAAATTGGTAACAAAAACTTAGTAGTTAGTCTGTTAAAGTCAAAGTCAAAATATCTTTATTTAAGTAGGCCTATTACAGGACTTTTGAATCGTCAAAAATCGCTTTTTCTATAGATTATTTAAATGAATGACTGATGATAACATTCAATAACGACTTACAATCTAAAGTTACGAGGGTTCCTTCGCGCCCTGATCCGAGAAGAGCCCACAACAAACTCAGTCGGGTGTACGTTTTTTTTTTGTTATCATCATTACAATATATATTTTAAATTTATTCTATATCTATATACATATAGAGCAATTCAATCACTCCCACGCTTTTTTGTCTTCTAAGTATTCTTTCAAATTATAGAATGATTTTTCAATTAGTTTTCTTATTTATAGTTATNCTTTGTCGATTTTATGTAGCCTACTAGAATTTACAGCAATTTTATTTTTATTTCTTAAGTTATATGAGGTGCATTCACTTTTTTCCTTAAAAGAGTCAATATTTTTATGGACGTACAACAAGTTTTGTAATATATATACGCCGTGAACTGTCATTATTTTTACTGCACTGAATTTATTTCTCAGCGACTCTCTTGGACCCGTATTGTAGATCACACGAACAGCCCTTTTCTATAGCACAAATATTGCATCTTTACTATCATTCGTTACTACCATTTATTATAATTAAAAACTAAATTTTACAAATGTAGAAGAACATAAATGCTACATGCATGAAGCTCCTCTCTCATTCCTTAGACATTTTAAAGCTGTTTTTAATCTTTGCTTTTGAATAAATTGAAATTATCACTTGTTAGGATAAATAACGTTGAACAAATGCTATACCTTAGTATACTAGTTCTTCAAAGAATCCCTTTTATCGTTATTTTATCACCAGGCCTAGTCAAACCAGAACAAACTTAGAAAATATAATTTTCCAAATTGGTACAGGACACTTCCATTGCACTAGTATATTCATCTTAAGTTATAATAACTAGCAAGTTGCTGTCGTTGTAAGATACTAGTTAACAATGGTTGTGATTCTATAGATCCATTGTGAAACTTGCCAACATTCATACATTTTGTCGTAGCATTTGTATTCTCAACTTATATTTCGATAACAAAGTTTACTGTTTAGAGAGGCAGCCATACCTTTTACGCCGTATATGTATTATGTACAGAATGTACTATATAAGAGTAAGCTCGGTTATATAAGATCGCGGTAATTAACCCCTGAAATGATCCTAAACAAGTGTTTGCACTCAGAACTCGACTCAGTTACTCTGCAAACTACTTACAGTCGTACTGACGCCATCTATTATTGGATAGCGACAAGTTGCGGCATAATATTTGCGAATGGCCAAGGCTTTAATGCTGCGCTTTCAAAAATTTACTATTACTTTAGCTAACTCAAAATAATCAGGAAAAGCTTTTAATCTTGCGTCGATCAGAATTTATATTTCTAATAATGCCATAATATTTCGATAAACTATCAATACGGCGCTCATTAATGTAGTGATTTTTACATATTTGTGTTTTATGTATTTTATCATTCGATTCAAACAAGAATTACGGGGATAATTTTGTTTAAAACTTTTTACAGTCACTTTAGACCACACGACTGAAGTAAAACAATATATTAATTTCCTACAAATATTAAAATTTATTGCGTTCGCTCTTTTCGCAACGCCCTCGTCACGCCTTCACCGTCTCCAGTGTGCGCAAGGAAGTTTTACGACAAAAATAGCTTTTTTCATATTTACATTTTACATCAACTTTCACATAACTAGTCCACTGATATTAGTTACATGTCACTTCATCTTCTTCTATTTTACATGGCTTTTAGGTGTGCGAAGTAGGCACAAATTATCTCGTCAGTGTCAGGTATGCTGGAGAAGACACATATATCATTTCAAATGTATAGTTAATGTCGCTGGAAACAGCTTGTCGGATATGTTAAACAGAAGGCGCCACCTAGAAGTGAGTAGCGGCAACGTACTACGCATGCCATCTGTCGACAGGCCTACAGTTCCGCCAGTGTTCGCGCAGACTTCGACGTAATCGGGCGTGACGTGAAAAATGTAGTTCATACGAGTCATTACACAGTTCCATTGTAATAAATCGTTGTCCGAATCTGCTCGTGACGGCTTGTCGCGGCCGACTTGTGTTTTTTTATATGTTTACAAGCCAATTAAGTTTCCTTAAATACTTCAAAAGATCTTATAATCAATATTTTTTATACAGACAATTCACAGGATGAACAGGTATGCAAATATTTCAGCAAAAGTTTATTTCAAACTTTGTGAAGGTTCTAAAACATGATATCTGCTCGTAATTATATGGAACTTTGTGCTCGTTAAATTATTGTACTAAAATTTAAATTTATTTTAAAAAAAAGCTTAAAAATAAAACAATACCTACTAAACTAGCCGAAGGATGTATCCTCTATATTGTTCATTTAAAATCATAAAAATTAAATTAAAAAGACAACGTCAGATTTATTACATGTTATCGACTTAACTATTTTTTTTTACTATCTGATTGATTAATAGATTCATGCCATCATTTAGACACCTACATAATAATACTAATAGTTATATAATAATTTATTATTAACTCAAAAACCTGGCCTTTATAAATCGACGTTATTTTGACATAGTGCTTTTTTGGGAAGCTCTATGCAAAATAAATATCCTATATATTCTTCTTTTAGAAGCACACCGGCCACTTTTATGGCACTCCATTAACAAGGCCGGGAGTTTAGGGTAAATGAATTCCCCTAAATTGTGAGTCTATAAATTCGAAACGAATTGTTTTAACGCTAAAATGAAACAGACCGAAAGGCGTTAAATTGAAATCTGTTACTGTCGATGAAATTTCGATCTCCATTTTCTAATAACAAATAAAACTCTTACAATGATGCTGTTAAATGCTTTTGCAAAAGTTTTTTTCGTAAAATAACTTATTTTATGATCTATGTTATAATGTTTTAAAGCCGTATTAACCTTTTCAAACTTTATCTGACCCGTGAAATTCTGTTTTGTTATCCGTTCAAATCTTTCCGCTTTTATCTCAAGTTACCAGGATGAAAATTTATATTTTTATCATCCATATTCATTTCTAACTTGCTTTAATAGTATTTTTCCTATGTGAATGTTAATAACGAGATTATAATTCTTTTATTTGTAACAGTTTAGTTGCTATATTAATTATTTATTACCTCATTATTACCATTACATACGTGTGCATTATATACATAAACGTAATAAAAAACCATATAATAAACTCTCCGAAAATATTTTATGAAACGGTTTTTCATTCTTCAATTTTCTCGTCTTTTTGTTTAGGAAAATCGGCTCTTTCATTTTTTGTAATTCGCTCTTTCGCGAAAAATGAAATTAAAAGAAGAACTTTGATAGAAAAGAAATATATGAACGCCTAACTAAATATACATATAAAATCTATATATTCAATTTCCTAATAACACAGTTTTTGTTTTAAATTCATTAACAAATTTTATTCATCAAATCTACAAATTTTAATTCAGTTTACTTCTTCGGTCCCATATTGGGCGCCACTCCAGACCTATGTCAGAGTGAGCTCATATTCCAGGTTTCGTATTGATATTGTATCTCAATATGCTTTCAAACTGTGAATTAAAACAACCGTCTATCCATATAATAAAATCGATAAAAATTTAAAACTACTGTCATTATCTTAAAAAGGCTATCTTTTATTGTATACATATTAAATGAATTATATGAATATACAGCAACAAAGTTAGCTGAATTGAGCACAAAATAGTTGTAAAGAACAACATTGTTTTCAGACAACCCTTTAGTCAATATCACTTAAAATTAATTATAATTAAGATGTAACACTACCCGGTCCCACGTTGGGCGCCACTTTGTGTTTTTGTTAATTATTGTTTTAATTTGTTTCAGGTACTTATGACTATGGAAGGGGAAAAACTAATGAATCAAATGAAGAGGATGCACAATCAACGTTGAGAGATATATAACCGACGTTCTAGTATTTATTTTTAAAAATATTTTAAGTCGCAAAATTTATCATTTTGAATAACATAATTATGGTGAAATCATTTTATATTTTCGTGCAACAAATAGATATACTTCAAGAACTACATAAAGCAAGACGACAGCGGTTTGATGCTTATGAAACTTTACCACACTCCACACTTTAACCGGTTCTAACCGGGACGAAACGCGCTTTTTAAATCTCTAATATCTCCTGAGATGTCCATTTCAACGTAGTGATATTGAAGGCAGTTTTGATCTACATTAAATGTAAAACGTATGTAACGTTTTTATTTGGATAAAGAATAATACTTTATTGTATAAAATAGCTTTGTATTAATAGCTTGGTTAAACCTATTTTTTTGTAACTTGTACAGATGAAATAGGTTACAGTGGGTTATTCTTTAGGGATAAGTATATATTATCGCGACTTATCTATCTTAGTAAGTCAAACAATTCCGTTGCACATTAATTTTTATATCCTGTAAGCGCACAAACTGTTTGTTACGGTATCACATTATAAATCATTGAATTTTTCGAGTAATAAGTATGTATTATACAAATAAATGTTCCTCTTGTACACTCTAGCTATTGCTGAAAACTTCATTAAAATTCAATACAAGATCTAAGGGAAAAGACAGCGGAAGCAACTATATACTTTGTAAAGATAAATAACCATAGTAATAGAAGTCTATAAAACTCACTCACTGTTATATCGTATAAGAAAGTGACGAAAGCTTAAGAAAAAAAGTTTAATTTTATATTTGTTTCTATATTTCAGAACACCGCAGTTCCTGTAAGATTATTAATCGCAGAAGGATTACTACTAAAATAATTCACTGAAAGAAATCAATTCTTGCATTTTTATTTGTGATTTTAATCCCTAAATATCACATTAAGGAGGCATGAATATCACTGCTCCGGAATTTTACGAACTGGTTCATCTCACTACAAATAGATGGCGCTGATATAAAAAGGGTGATAAATGTTCGAATGAATATAATTTGTATGAAAAAGAAGTGCAGAATGCTAATTTACATTTAAAATACATTAAATCAATAAACAAAACATTTCACAACTTACCGTGTATTTGACAGACACTCGCAATCTTTTCAAGTCTGGTCAAATTGAGAATAGATTAAATATAATTTGTCAGATATTTAGCAAACGATGAAAAAGTTTTTATAAAAAAAAAAACATCGTTTACAGGGAAGTCTTGCATCATTAATTACTTATTTTATCGCATGGTTTCTTTTTGAAATGAAAAAAAGATATACTTTATTAACAATGTTGCCTATGCGAAATCTATGATTATAGAAGTTTTGCTAAAACAGTAGAACCTTAATAATGTTCAAGAATCACTAGTTAGTATCAAAACCAAATATTGCTAAACGATTCTGTTACGTTAATTGATAAATTATTGCAAGAAGAATGAAATATTTAGTTTTATTAATGACTAACGTATTCGTATGTCTTTTTTCTGAGATAAATGTAGCCTATTGTACACCTTTAAACATCGGCTGTCTACTAGTGAAACCCAAAAACCCGCCATTTCAGAAGTTGGCTGGAAAAACATATAGACAAACGGACAAAATAAAATGAAAGGAAAATGATTTTTACTATATACCTTCATATACTTTCGTATGCGTTTCATTTAAAGTTGTTAAAATGGCATTACAAACATGCACTTCAATTTTATTTATGTATTTTAATCGTTTCAAACATAGTAATTGAAAGATAATATTCGCAATATAATTTTATTGTTAAGAAAGTATCGTATACACTTCATTTTAATTTAATTTACGAGGAAAAAATTTCATTTACATTTATCACCTGTTTTAAAGTGGAAGATATGGAGAAGAATGAAGATTATTCTGTACTGTGACTTGCCCTTGTCATTCTTCTTGCCCGGTGTATTAAGCTACTGGACGGAGAACTGATAAGGGCTTGTCCTGTATAATATCATCCCCAGGAGAATAGAGAAGATTATTTAATAGAATATTTTGTAATATTTAATTTTTTATAACTAAAATACAAATATTTCAAAATGCAGTGTTATTGAAAAAAATGTGTCATCCTTATTACATATTGAACCAAATATACCAAAGCATAGTTCGTTTATGTTAGTTTATGTAAATAGAATAAATCTGTAACTATTAATTGCTTATTACACTTGAATAAAGTACTATTAACATTGGGAAAATTGTTTTAATACCTTTATTACACTAGTATGAGGTAGTACCTATTAGTCTGTAGGGGACAATTATATAAAGAAGTTATTATATAAAATGAAAAAAATGGTTGTTTTATTACCTTAATAAAAATAAAAAATGTTTGAAATTGGAGAGACCTTAGAATGAGAAGTAAAATGTAGATCCTAAGTAATTATGTATAGCAATAACGAGTTAGGTAAAAATATATATTTTAAAATTGAACGCGGTTTTTAAAAGTAGACCCTTGCTGGTAGTCTGTTAATGATAGTCGGGCTTATCCTTAGAAGGACACAGAACTTTTACATAAAGTAGCAACATAATCTTGTTTCGTTGCGTAAGGAATCAAGGTAGCGATGATGAAGACGTGGCAAACAATCTCACCACTTTAAAACAACATCTTGACGCAACTACTGTATCTCTAAATATTATCGATGATTGTATTCATTTAACAGTCGGTTAATCATTTAGCGCTTTATATCTAAAAAATTAAAGAGCGTTGCGTACAAAGTGCACATGTCAGAAGTGAAACTTCTTTGGCAATCAAGTTTTGAAGTCTTGTTTATATACAAATCTAAAATTTGAAATTCCCGAGATTGCAGGGAAGAAAAAGGAATTTCATTGTCATTAAATGTGTCGAAAATTAATACAAATATTTTATTGAAATCTCAAATGACAAAATGTGTATAAAAATACGTGTTTTTTTGTCAATATTAGGAATTATTAGTTAAATTTTGTTTTTGAACTTAAAATTAAGAAAAGAGAATTTATGATATATTTTTATTTTATATTAAATGATTAAATGACGAGTGGCAAATTAGAATGCCACATGTTATTTGTAAATATTAAAAGTACCTAACCTGCAAATTAATTAGCATTATAACGCTGCGGTTCTTTGCTAATCATGCGTTTCATATGTTAAAATTTTACCCTCGTGCGCCTAAAGAAGTTTCACTTCAAAATTTCGTTGATATATAAAAATCTATTGTCACCGTTTGTTATAGAAACCGTACATAAAGGCTTAACAGATTTTTATGATATTTTTTTCGTATATTTGATACTTTGAAACAAGGTTTTATGTCCTAGCCCAATACTCGATTTTTTAATTATCATAGGAAGTTGCAGGGATAAGCATGTATATTATTAATGACTCAGGCGGGACACGGACGATAATCATCAACAAAAAAATCTTTTTATCTCGCTGCTTTTAAAAGTAAAATATTCTTTATTCAAGTAGGCTCAAACAGCACTTTTGAATATTCATTAGACTGTCCGTTAGTAAAACATCTATTTTTCGGAAAGGTGAATCCGTTAAGACACCGGCAATAAACTCAACGGTTGCTCCTTTACATATAGTTTTTGTAGGTTACAATGTGATTAGCTTTCATGTACAACTGAATCAAGCCCAAACATCTTTGTCGTTTAAATAATGTTCTACCTATATGCCTTTTATAATAAGGTCTTTGACATATATCTCAAAACTGTGAAGGCAAACCCAAAAGTGATTCAAGTTTCTTATTTAAGATGCGTACGCTCAACCCGACAAACAATTTCTGAACTTTCTTCACTCTAAAAAATAGCATTTTTTGCTCTCAATGGCAGATAGCTCATAATAAATGACGTACACAACATTCGCCTTGAAACGAGAAAAGAAACGTTAAATTTAATATCTTGCGTTAACATATTTTGGTCAGATAACAGTGTTTTTTTTACATTTAGATAGCGCTGGTTATAATAAAAAATAGAAACTGCTATGCATTCTGGAGCTTACATAAGAATGGGAATATTAAAGACAAAATGATTGTCTTTAGTTCAAATAAATATTTTCTTTCCTATTGAATTTATTTGGCGAATACTTTCCATTTTACTAGCAACCTGATTATATCGTAAGCCTTAGGCCAGTTCAGGGCTGGAGAGTAATTTAGTAAGTAGCAGCCTATTAACGTCCCACAACTGAGCACAGGCCTCCTCACTCATAGTAGACACGGTTTTTAGAGCATAGCCCCAACACGCTGCCGCACTGCGGGTAGGCAGGCATAGTAAATAAAGAAATAAATAAAAAATGTTTATTAGGAATAAAATCAACTATGGTGTAACCATAACAACTGCATGAGTTCAAGATTGAGTCGCAGATATTACACCTTCCGCTATACAATGTTAAAACCGTTCCGAAAAGAAAAAAGAACACTTAAATAACAACTTACATTAAGTTTTAAATTAATGTAAAACTATGCAAACATACTTGCGTGTGTGTGAATGTATGTATATTTATGTGAGTTTGTGTCTGTTGTGTGTTGTGTGTCCGTTCGTGAGTGTGTTAAAAATAAAAAAGGGCTCAGAATAGGGAACAGACGTCAAGAAAAGGAAGTTTTACAATAATAAGATACGCATACTGAGTCAGACGTTCGTTTTTTTTTCAATAAGACTTGAATTATAGGGTAGATGCTTGTGTTGATGTAGTACTGCGTGATGGATATATAATTTCCTCAGAGTGAGGACATCGCAAAGAGCATAGAAATCATTAGTTGGGAAGAGTTTTGTTTCAGATGCCACATTTAACAAAACTCTTTGCGCTCTCTCAACGGAGAGAGGTTTACTAGCCCCTCCCCAAACAGAAATACAATATGTAATTATATAAAGTACTACATAGTACAGTCATTAGTGAAAGATCTGCACCCTGACGAAGAGTTCAAAAAATAAACATGAGATTCCTAATTCCAGAAACATTTGAATCTATGTGATAATTGCAACTGAAAAAGCAATCTATTTGGACTCCGAGATATTTTATATGATCAACTCGTTCAATGGGTTGACAATTGCATGTATTTATAAGGTTTGGTTGGCATTTATGGATTTGGAGAAGAAAGGATGATGAGGGTAGTGACGGACTTCATTTTCCAAACGTAATAAATAATTTTGTTTTTTCATTATTAGGTGGAAATAAATTACATTTCAACCAACTAATTACAATACTTAGCGCATTTTCATAATTTTTTTTCACATGTAACCACTTATTTTACTCAAGGAGTAATACCGTATTTTCCGCATACGTTATTTTATTTTTAGTGATAGAAACTGAGCTCATTAATATAGGCAATGAACAGAGTAGACCCAAGAATACTGCCTTGGGGGACGCTATAGGAAAGGTATAAGTCACTACTGGTAAGATTATCTATGGTAACACATTGGGTCCATTTATTTAAGCAGCTCCTGGACATTTTTTGAGCATGACCTCGAACGCCATACCATACCAGTTTGTTAAGCAGGTTGGGGATGGAAACAGTGTCAAATGCTTTAGACAAATCTTAGAATATTGCCAAGGTTTAATATTTTTGCCAATAATTCACAAAATTTTATTAGAAATAATGTTGCGTTGGTTAAAGAAATTTAAAAGACGTGAATTTAGGATCTTTTTAAGTATTTTAGTGAGTTAAATTGAGATAGACCTGTAGTTGCAAACACTGTCTCTACCCCCAGACTTATAGTACAGGATGTACGAGAGCTGTTTTAAATACACGCAGAAAGATGCCAGCGGAAAAGCATAGTACACAAGTGCACTCTGTATTCCTTCACTCGCATAGTCCAATATGACGGGAATCCGACACAACCGGACAGAGATCAGGCGCAGGACCGACGGCTTAACGTGCTCTCCAAAGCACGGCTCATACCACCAAATTCCCAACTTCGGGTAAATATTGAGAAAATCTTAATAGAAACTCAATATCGATTTCGAATTGGCCGAGACTCGAACCCTGGACCTCATGTCTATAGTCGAATATGCTGACCACTAGACCAATGATAAATATTTGAAGGCCTCGCTGGCGCAGTGGTTCGCTTACCCGCTTTGCTAGAAGAGATCTCGGGTTGGATTTCCGGTAGGGCGAATTTAGGAAATTGCATTTTCTAATTCGTCTACGTCTGACCTAGTGGGAAACGATTTGAATATTTTCTGACATGTGGGCTGTAGACAAGATGACTTTCTAAATACGCTAACGCCAGTACAATGCTTCAAAAATGTATGGGAATGACGCATCATATCGATATGTCACGAGATCACATGAACAAACGCTAACACATGAACAAACAACGATAACGCTACGTAGAACACTACAAGTGTTCTACGTAGCGTTATCGTACTTTGAATGTCATCTTGACTATACTCTTATCCATAGTCTATCTTTACTAAACGCTGATAGATTTTGCAAAGTATGAGCTTCCAAAATCATGCAAGCTGTTTGTACATACTTCAAAGATATGTTTATTAATTTTCCGCAGACAAAGACTCAGGCTATATATAGTAATATATAAGGTTGACCGCCAATATGCCTATCACCTGCCATTCGACAAAGAGCAATATCATGTTTGTACAAATTGCATCGCGTACTGCCTACAGCAATATTAATTCATACTATATTATACGCCATTACTGACCGCGTTTAATGCACTTGTATTGTTTTTTAAACATTCTCCATGTTTTAAATAAATTGATTTAATCGAGACATTTTTCAAATCCCTTCCCCTTTTCTCATAACTTCTTATAAACAATTAAAAATGTTGTTAAAAGTAATGCAGAAATGAAAATGTATATTTTTAAACATCAAATATTGCACTCACTTTAATCATTGGTTACTTTTTAAATACAAAGAAAATCATATATATATACTCACGACAGAAATTGGAAAGTGTACCTTTCCTATTTTATAGAATACTAGCAATGTCCCGCGGTTTCACCCGCGTTGATACCGAATTTGTGGCAGTGGAACGTCTACTAAATCGGATTATAGATATTTCTGTGAGAAGTTAGAAAAGTTTTATTTTACTTAGTTTTTAATTACTTCCTTTCACATGATTATATACACACTTACATTCATAATCTAATGAATATACACATTTTATTTTACAACGAATATATATCTAACTAATGTCACGAATTTTATAATGTAATAGAGTGGGAAAGTTTAGGACAATTGAGAAGAATGTGGGAAACAGAACCTTCGTCTAGGCCACATTCACACACGGAATGGCCCTTGATCCGGAGTTTGGCCAGGTGTACAGGTGCACAAGCATATGGCCAAGGCGCAGTCGCGAGATGTTACTGGTGAGTCAGCGATTGGCATACCTATGAAGAAAAACCCAGGCTTGCCATGGTATGGCTTATAGCTTGATTAAACGTCGATAATATCAGAGAAGAGATTTATTTGTAATACTTTATTGTCTCAGAACATTCCTTTACAACATTTGACACTCTGGAGTTCGACTCGGGACATATTATTTTCTTTAGATTAAGATTATTAAAAACGTTGAATAAAATTAAATTAATAGTATATAGATTAAAACAGAGGCATGAATAATATGGTTTGATTGTTATCGACGCTTTTATTAACTTTTAAAATGCAAATAATTAGTTATAGTGTCATAACTACAGTAGTGGGATATACGGTATCGTGGACCTTTGTAGAACATTTCTTTGTTCTATCATCAATAGTTTCCGCAGCGCACGCGATGACAGACTTTTTGGTTCACACCTTGGGTTACAAGAATGCGTTTCACTTAGTGACCGATATTTTGGTTTTCCAACTTCTTCTTGCTTTCAGTCTCTCTCTCGTCGGCTAATATTAGTTCTACAGATTTATAAGATGCTCCTTCGTTGTCCTCTTCCTTCAATTTTCTCTGAGTTTTTAAAAGTTATCACTGAGTTTACGGGCTTTTTATTTTCGAAGGCACATGAACAAAAGTCTTTGTTATTCCACGTTTTTCAGTTCATCCACTACCGATTGATTTTTCTCCAATATCACTTCTAAAAAGTGTCTACGCGTCTCTTGTTTGAACTGTACAAGTCTCTACCCCCATACATGATGATGGCGAAAAATTTTAAGATTGAATTAAGCTTTGTTGCCGATGTTGAAATTGTTCCATATTTTCTCGACGTAGCATTTTCCGTCATAACAATTTGTTTGGCAACTTCCATTTTCCAAGAGCCGATTTTACTGATACCCATGTAGGTAGAGTTGTAAACAATTTATAAATTAAATGTTCCAATGAGTTCTAGATTGGACGGACGATCTGGAAGTGGAAGTTTAATGACCTGCCAATTAGATGAAGCCCTTAGAATCCCTAGCTTTAAGGAGGCAAACATTAAAAGTTGTTGGAAGTATTTCCAAGAAACTTCGTCGAATAGGGACGCCTATCTGAAAGCGGCCAGATATTCCGCAAATCCTAAGATTTTAAATGCCAGCCGTGGGGATGTTTCGCGCCGAACTGTCATTGTCAACGTGAATGGTTCCGTAGGCCCGGACGTCGCTAATTGGTAACGCCGCCGGCGCACCCCGTTACCGGATGTTCATTTTTCTACATCTCAAAGTAATGGAGTCGAATATTTTCATCTTAGATCTGAAGATATTTGAAAAGATGTTATATATTTACGTATACTTAAGCTACAGTGGCTAATAGCTCTGCCACAGAATTCTTCGGACAACCCTGGGATAGCCATTACAAGCGGAAAGCCACCGAGGTGATATTAATTGACGGAGTTCCACATAATGTAATCTTTAACTCTTGTCGGGCTTGGGTTTCTTGTGAAAATTCCTACAAGCCCCTATAAAAATGCTATGGAACCCTTGTCTATGATCGTCCTCACAAGGTTCTGAAGGGTACTAAATGATAGGTGTAGAGAAGGACCGCTTTGAGGATTTAATAAGTAGAATTCCATATAACCAGACTTCTCCCTCCAAAGGTCAGCCTTTAGATTGCCCCAGTGAAAAAAGAGATACAAGAGCAAAATCCATGATAGACTCAAGTCATAACTGCATCAATTTAAGCCTCTCGTTACACAACTGGGGTCTTCAGTCATAGGACGTAAAGCGAAAAAAAAAACATTATAATTAGAAAAAACACTATAAATGCGTTGTATAAATGTTAGTTGAACATACTGTTTCGATGAAATCCTGCTGCAAAACTTCGGCAGTCAAAAAATATATATAAAAAAATAATATTTAAACTATAATTAAGAGAGATGCGAGCATTTGGAGGTTAACTGAAAAAAGATCTCAACTGCCTCGTTGGTCTAGTGGTTAGCATGTCCGACTACAGACATGAGGTCCTAGGTTCGAGTCCCGGGTCGAGCCAATTCAAAAATGTACATTGAGTTTTCTATTAAGATTTTCTCAATAATTGCCTGAAGTTAGGAAGTTGGCGGTCTGCTCCACCCCCGTGCCTCGGAGAGCACGATAAGCTGTCGGTCCTGCGCCCGATCTCTCTCCGGTCGTGTCGGATTCCCGTCACATCGGACTACGAGAGTGGAGGAATAAAGAGTGCACTTGTGTACTATGCCTGCCAATCCGCAGTGGAGTAGCGCGGTGGGTCAATGCTCTAAAAACCCGCTCTCATATGATTGAGGAGGCCTGTGCCCAGCCGTGGGACGTCAATATTATTTACAATATTTTAAATAATTGAACAGCGATCATTTTGCTTCTTTAAATACATACGAGTAATCTTTGGATACGAATAATCTTCATTTTTGATTTAAACGTTGCATTAAAAATATATAATCTGAACACAACTCCTCCCCATCCCTGCGGTACAAAAGTTGACAGAAGTATGTTTTTCTTTTCAAAAAAAAAATGTGAAATAATATCTATTCGTGTAACATATACAAAGTATGTCTGTAAATTACTGGGGAAGACTTTTTCATGTTTATTTTCAACAATATTGTACAAGCTTAAAGGAATGCAACTATAAACAGCTTCAAAATACTAAGCTTAAATCCCCGCTGTACCCTAACACCTAACAGGAAATGCCAAGATATTTATAGATCACATTTTCATAAATAAAACTTCTGTTTGACTTCACGAATTGATTACTTCGTTATTACTTTTAAAATGATGGTAACTTGACTTTAATTTTAATTTTTTATAAAACCACACTATGGTTTATATTTTTATTGTTGCCCACACTTTTGACAAACCTAGATCGTTGTAGAGATAAATTTCAAATTCCAATTCATAAAACCACATTATATTTCTATCAAAATATATAATAAGTTACCTCCGAATGTACAAAAATGCCATAACATCAATATATTTAAAAAAGAATTGTATGACTCTTTAATTTTTAAGTCATTTTATAATATTAAAGAGTTTTTTTCCTATTAAGTTTTATATACAAATACAATACTTAATATTTTCGACATTATTTTAACTATTTTAATTATAAGTTTAACTTGTATGTACGAATTCATATACTATTAAGTTTTGTATACATTTATTTTAATGTGTATAGATTTAAATTTTGATTTTATTACACTATTATATTGCACCCACATTAGGCATTTAATTGCAATAAAGAATTTTGAATTTGAATTTGAACTGAAAACTTACATACATTTGTCAGCTTTATTAAATATTGGTTTAATCAAATAGATGTACAGTACAGTACAGTGTGTAGTGGTGTCATTAAACTGAAATACTTGATGTTATAATAGTACGTAAGTAAAGTATGTAGCAGCCCATTAACGTCCCACTGCTGGGCACAAGCCTCCTCACTCCGAGGAGCGAGGGTTTTTAGAGCATAGACCCACCACGCTGCTCCAGTGCGGATTGGCAGGCATAGTACACAAGTGTACTCTCTATTCCTTCACTCTCATAGTCCGATGTGACGGAAATTCGACACGACCGGAGAGAGATCAGGCGCAGGACCGACTTAACGACGGCTTAAGAGGCAAGTATTGAGAAAATATTAATTGAAAACTCAGTCAATATTGATTTCGAATTGGCCTGACCCGGGACTCGAACCCAGGACCTCGTGTCTGTGGTCGAACATGCTAACCACTATAATTTCTAGTTATAATAGTGCTTTTTAATTTAATCTTCTAGAAGTTCTGATTGTTTACATGAAACTATTAAATTTGGATTTAAAGATAATATCTATTTGCATCACATAAATCTGATGGGCGAATGAAATGCAGGAATATTATTCTTATTTTTAATTTATTGTGTCAAATTATGTAGTTTGTTATCACTTTTAACTTGTTTTTTTGCTATCCAGAAGAGTTCTTTTTCTAATATATTATAAGTTGCAAGATTACTTAAACGATAAAAACGCGTGGGAGTGAACAAATTGCTCTAATTTAGATTGAAAAAAAAACGTACACCCGACTGAGTTTGTTGTGGGCTCTTCTCAGATCAGGGCGCGAAGGAACCCTCATAACTTTAGATTTTAAGTCGTTCTTTAATACCATCATCAGATGTACATTAGAATTAGAGTGTGGAAAAAAATATTTGACGATTCAAAAGTGGTGTAATAGGCCTACTTGAAGCAAGATATTTTGATTTGATATACTTCATCGTACTATAAATGCCATTAAAGCATTTTTTTGTTCTGTATTTTTAATTGTCATTCGCTCATTTACTGTCCCATTCACTCACTCGTTCTTTAATTAAAGTTCTACAGTCGTTCATTCATAATAAAAATTCTTTAATATAATTAAGTTTAGCATAAGCCTTTCAAGTTTAATTTAAATCAATTATTATATCAATCTCATGTTAATCTCAGTAGACCTTTTCTTTTTCACTCCGCGACACATGTTCTATTTCAAAACTGTATATAAAGAATAAGCATTTTCTTTCTATTTTTTATAATAATATGATATATATTAAATATTTAAATATATTATCCGATTCGAATCGAGGAGTTGCAAGCGCAAGGCACTCGTGATAAAATCTCTCGAGTGGAGTGTTAATTACTGCATTTGCTAAAACCGACGACTACATGAGATATCTAGCACAGTTTCCACGTTTTTTCACAGCTCCCCAGCTGGAATTTTTGAAGCCACCAATGCGTTAAGTTTTGCGCTCCAAAAAATTTCTCATTAAGAAACTAGATGGAAATACAAAATATATACAACTTATTTCATATTTTAACCATTTTCGTTTCTTGTTTATAGATAAAACCTGATATGGATTTTTTTGTAATTGTAATGAGTTAAGAGTTATATTGTGCTACTAAGATATAAAGCAAACAAGTATTAATTTTATTTTATTACTTACAAATATAACGCTACTATTTTTTTTCGTCACTTTCTTGTTGTGTGTATGTTTGTTTTATTTAAATTATAAGTAACGTATTGTTCAATGTAGTATGTAGCAGCCCATTAATGTCCCACTGCTGAGCACAGGCCTCCTCACTCATATGAAAGAGGGTTTTTAGAGCATAGACCCACCACGCTGCTCCACTGCGGATTGGCAGGCATAGTACACAAGTGCACTCTCTATTCCTTCACTTTCATTTTCCGATGTGACGGGAATCCGACACGATCAGAGAGTGAGAAAATATTAATAGAAAACTCAGTCAATATTGATTTCTAATCGGCCCGACCTGGGACTCGAACCCAGGACCTCATGTCTGTAGTCGAACATGCTAACCACTAGACCAATGAGGTAGCTGTTCAATCTAGAATGCAATAAAAATTATATATATTGACGGCCTCATTGGCGCAGTGGTGCGAGTACTCGCTTTGCTAGCAGAGGCCCTGGGTTTGATCCCGGGTAGGGCGAATTTAGAAAATCGAATTTTCTAATTTGTCTGAGTGTGGACTGGAGAGTGGCTTCAGGCGTGACTAATTACCATGCCACCGGCAAAGTCGTACCGCCAAACAAAGACATTTGTGTTCCGGTAAGATGCTGTGTAGAAACCATATGAGGCATATTGCCTATTACCAGATAAGCACGCTTCCATCTTAGACTATATATCACCGCTTACCATCAGGTGGGATCACAGTCAAGCGATAAACAGTCAGCTATAAATAGTCATATTTGCTTATCAACTACTTAACTGTGTCGGTATATTTTATGTGAATAAAAACACCTTACAGATTCTAGCTCATTGTCAACAATAATAATTGCAGACCGGCTTTTTAAAATCAAAATATTGTTTACTCAAGTAGACTCAAACACCATTTTTGACCCATCAGTAGTCTGGCCGTCGGTAACAAATGTACCACCGGTTCGGAAAGTTGATTTCGTTGAGAAGAAACCGGCAAGAAAGTCAGCAAATAGAATAGAACTTTGTATAGCTGTTAGGAGAATTTAAGAATATTTTTTGTTATTTTCTTGTGTTATATCATGTAAATATATAATAATAGGCTAAAGTTTCAATGGAATAGCGTTTGCCTTTTCGGGATCTATATACAAATAATCCATTGTGGCGTAGAAAATATATAGAAAGTAAATAAATTTAACAAAAATAAACGTTACGAGTAAGTTAATAAAAGCGTGTTAAGAAAGGCCATTTCAAGGGGAAAATCACGCAGAAACTTAGGTATCAATAAAAGATCTAGTGCTACATCTAACATCAATGAGTTACCTTCGGTTAAAATACAAATAAATGTCATTAAAAAACTGCTTTCATTTATATTCCTGAATATTTTCTATTTTTGTTAATCAATACACCGAATTTATAAAAAAGAGACGTATTCAAAAACATTTCTGTATTAACATAAAAATGAATACCTGCGTTATCTTTTAGTTTTATAAATTCAAATGGATCCAAGTGGGCATGCTTTTGCAAATATACGAAAAATAAAACCCTTTGAATAGGTTATTTCGCGCAGTCGGCATTTGAGTGCTTGAAAAAATGATAAAAGTGAGGCGACAGTGTTGCATCGATAAAAAGAAAACGAGTGTGCTTTAGACGACACGACAGAAGTAAAACATATATATACCCGTTCGCTTAGCCCGATCACAGTATTCGTAACGCGCTCGTCTCGGATTCACCGGTGTTCTCTCCAAGCATCTCTGTAAAGGAGTTTTGCTTCAATAATTTTGTTTCTAAGCAGGTATCGATCACAATATTGATATTTATAATTAATGTGGGATTTATTCAGCCACTAAAGTTAGCACACACACGTTCTTCGTTTCGTTTCTTGAGGATAACAAGTTACGCAAAGAAGCTCACTGACTGCCTCATTGGTCTAATGGATAATATATTCGTGGTCGAATATATTATCCACTAGACATGAGGTCCTTGGTTCAAGTCCCGAGTCGGGCCAATTCAAAATCGATATTGAGTTTTCTATTAAGATTTTCTCAATATTTTCCCGGAGTTGGGAAAAATTTGGCGGTGTGATCCACCCCCGTGCCTCGGAGAGCACATTAAGAAGTCGGCCCTGCGCCTGATCTCTCTCCGGTCATGTCGGATTCCCGTCACGTCGGACGTGAGAATGATGGAATAGAGAGTATACTTGTGTACTATGCCTGCCAATCCCCAGTGAAGCAGCGTGGTAAGCCTATGCTCTAAAACCCCTTTCTCATATGAGTGAGGAGGCTTGTGCCCAGCAGTGTGACGCTAATGGGCTGCTATTTTTACTCATAGCTCAGTAATTAAATTTTTTCTATTGAACTAATATAGTTCTTACTGCATTTGACATAGCTCGTAATATTTATAATGTCCACGTGTATTATTGTTTTATGATTAAACGTAGGTTCAAATTTTGAACAATGAAATAAATTTCTTTATTCAAGTAACTATTTCTCTTTACTACAACTACTCCTATACCAACGGTTGTCTGGTAGAGATCGCCACCAAGCGATAAGACCGCCTATTGTACTCTGTATTGTATTAGCTGTATATCTGTTTTTAATTTGTAATATTGTGGTGTACAGAAGTAATAAATAAATAAATAAATAAAAAATAAGCTATTACTATATTTTTTCCATATATTATTCCAATGTACCACTGATGATGATGTCAAAGAAAATCTAAAGTTACGAGGGTGCCTTCGCGCCTTATTCTGAGAAGAGCCCACAACAAACTTAGTCGGGTGTCACTTTTTTATCATCACTATTACAATGTCATTATAATGATTAGAGCAACTCACTGACTCCCAAGCTTTTTTTACGAACTATTAATTAAGACAAGATTCTTTAATAAATTATTACAACCTATTATAAATATTATTATCAAAACTTTGTGTTACTTGTTAATGCTCAGAAAACTTCATACCAGAAAAACATCGATAGCAGTGTATAGACATCACTAGTCTAATAAAGGTGTACTCCCAAAGTTTGTGTGTTTGTAGACACACTAGAACGTATTTCAAAAATCGGCTCTCTATGTCGAATCTCTTCACAGAATAAATAAATATGTTGCATTAATTTCGGACGTATCGTATATTTGCTCCTATTGATGTTTGAAAATATATCCTATTACATATAAAATGTAGGTTTTTGAATGTAATTTTGGAAAATGCATTAGGAATTACCGCTTTATACTATCAAATACCAAAGTAATACTAACAAATACAAAGACCAAAGACTTCGAACAGTGCGTGTTGCCAGTGATGACCTACGGTTCTGAGACGTGGTCGCTGACTATGGGCCTCATGCGGAAGCTCAGAGTCACTCAGCGTGCGATGGAGAGGTCTATGCACGGAGTTTCTCTACGTGATCGAATTAAAAATGAAGAGATCCGTAGTAGAACCTAAGTCACCGACATAGTTCTACGAATCGCGAACCTGAAGTGGCAATGGGCGGGGCATATAGTCCGAAGGACCGATGGACGTTGGGGGCCGAAGGTGCCCGAGTGGCGACCCCGCTCCACCAGGCGGCGCAGTGTAGGCAGACCCCCCACAAGGCGGACCGATGATATAAACAGGGTCGCCGATAGCCGCTGCAGGCTGACGGCGCAAGATCGGGCCTTGTGAACGTCATTACGTGAGACCTATGTCCAGCAGTGGACGTCCATCAGTTGAAGCGACTAACAAATACTGAAATACCTTTTAAGTTTTGTTGAAGATTTGTTGGCTGTTCAATTCTCACTGAGAAACAGTCAACCCGTGATCTGTTATTACAAACCTTTGCCGAATATGGAAACAAAACATTTATAACTATGGTACCTTCGAAAGTAAATTCCTATCATTTACATAAATAACATCTTTGTTCACATTTACTAATACTACTGAATATTCATTTATTACACACGAAAGTTTGAAGATTAATGACAGAATATCAGGCTGGTTTTTATAGCTAGTTATTCAAGCGATTTATGAGTTATATGATTGGATCTTCATTCAGAAATTCATCTTCTAGAAGTTTTATATCATCTCTTTAAGTTTTCAGTCTATTTGAACAAAATACGTTATTATAGACCTCCGATATATTTTTTACAGAACAGATGGCTTTTGAATTGTATCTACCGTAGTTGCAAATAACTTTATATAAGCCTATACGGCCTCGCAGTGGTGCAAGTACAACTTTACTAGCAGAGGTCCAGGGTTCGATCCCCGATAAGACGAATTAGGAAAGTCTGGACTAATGGAACGCTAAACGTAACGCCAAGTAAGAGATTTGCGTCCTGGTACGATGCTGTATAGAAACCTATAAGATAAATTGCCTCTGACCAGATTATCGCGCTGCCATCTTAGACTGGATCATCACTTACCTGCCAGCAACATAAAAAGTCAACTAAAACCGCAAGAAAAACCTAGCACCTTTCAAAGTGATCAGTTAATTCAGAGCGATATATATTGCGTAAAAGTACAAGTCACTCAAGTTACATTAAGCGAACACCTGATCCGGCCAGCATTACCACAACTAACTGTGCTTTAATTATATTCAAATTTGAAATAACAAGACGTGGAATTTCTAGCTAAACAAATCCAGTTATAAAATCATCCAGAAGTACAATTATGAGTTAAAAAAGTTTATAAATTCGTAATTGTCGCCGTTGTAATACGCTTATCAATTACTAGCTGAACCCTCGACTTCGTCTGCGTGGAATATTTTTTGGGTAGTATTTTCGTTAATTTAGGCAAAATGTTTTACAAATAAGAAACATACGTATAACATCCCCGCAACCCTCCTTACGAGTGGAATTTCGTAAAATTCGTTCTTAGTCAGCTAAGCCTAGACTAGCCTCTACTCGTTAAAAGGAATATTCCTACCAAATTTCAAGTCTCCACGCCTTATGGTTCCAGAGATATCGTGATCAGTCAATAGATACCTGGATATCTCTTTTATATATATAGATTTAACGTCCATCATTGTTAAGGTTAAGGGACAAAATTTATTCATAAACTAAGGTTTAAAATCAAACTACGTGATGCACGGATTGATTGGTCTTTTGTACAAATATACTTTAAGACTCGTTGGATGCATTATAATTAACATAAGCTTTTCCTTTTTAAAGTATTTTTTGTTTCATCTGTAGTACATATAATTCTTAAAGTAATAAACCTTTAGTTAATTTGAAGATTATGTCATTTACATTTGTCTATACACAAATCTTGAGCATATTGTTAATAATATTAATTATAATATATCAGTGAGATTTATGTTATAGAAACTGTAGCTGTAATTAAAACAGCACAATGTTTCTGTAAATGTTTTCTCTCTGTTTAGTTCGAAAATTATAGCCACAGAAGTTTTCTAATATACTAATTCTGGTGTCTATCCTTACGTATGTTTAGTTGTAATACTCTTCTAATAAAATTATTCTTAATTATAAAATTACAGAAATCGATTTAATAAACTACATAATAAAATGAAGCACTGTAAATCGTGGTTTTTATATAGAAATAAAAACGGTGATTAACTCGCGGTGGCATCGGCTCCCAAAATGACAATGTCCACTAAGATGGGAAAACTTTGCGCTGTTAAAACCACGACATTTATTAATTAGTGAAAATGTAACAGGAAAATCCTTGAAGCGTAAATGTTTTTGAAGAGAAAACGTCTTTAGGCGCGGTGTGCGCTTTATTATGTGGGTATTGAATGAAATTGAGCCGTCACGCTCGGCTTTGTAACGAGTCATATATATATTAGACCGATTTTGGCGTTGTTTTACTTTCTGGATTTTGAAGAAATTGTTAAGTATAAGTTATGCTGTTAAATAAAATACAAAAGCCTCAAATAAATGGTGGTGTAATTTAGTCCTACTTTTTAATGTTATTATATCTAATCTATCTATATATTTTATAAGAGATATCCAGGTATATATTGACTCATCACGATATCTCTAGAACCATGAGCCGCAGAGACTTGAAATTTGGTAGGAATATTCCTTTTGCCTAGTAGAAGTCAGCTAAGAACGGATTATACGAAATTTCATCATGAAGGGGGGTTGCGAGGTTGATAACTATTGACTCAGCACGATATCCCTGGAACCGTAAGGAGTAGAGCCTTGAAGTTTTGTAGGAATATTCCTTTTGCCGAGTAGAGGTCATGTTTCTTATTTGTAAAACAATTTGCCTAAATTAATGAGATTGCTACCTAGACAGCTAAAAGTATTTACATTAATACAAGGTGAGTAACGTTCTAATTATAGGAAAAGACATAGTATAAAATAAAATGAAAGTATACAGGCAGATTACTGATACAAAATATAAAAAGTAAAAAACAATATTATGAAATTATAAAATAATTATAAAGCAAAATGATTGCATATTTTATGACAAAAACTAAACTCAAAACTAGGTGCATTTTTAATTAAAGGCAGTTGTTCCCGCCATCTGGTACTAAGCATTGGTACCTCGGAAGCAGCGTATTCGCGCCATCTGCAAGCTTTCCGACGTACTAATGCGCTAGTTATAGGGAAGCGGCGCGTCTACCACTAGAGGACGCCTCCTGCGCCGTTCCATAAGCATGGAGCAGTAGAGTTTTATCTATAGTCTATAGTCTTTGGGTAGCTGCCAATCCTCGAGGCTTTGTGACGGGCGCGAAGGAAGCTCCCTCGTGGGTTTTTGTCTTGTTTTGTCGTGAAAAGTGCAGTAATTCCACGCGTCTACGCGACCACAGTTTATTCGACCCACGTGGTGCCCTCAGTTTTGAACATTTCTGTGCCTGGTGGTGCATCTAGACAGCCTTGGAGTGGATAAGAAGACCGGCATGAACAGCAGTGCATCTCAAAAATTATATCAGCTAAATTCGTATATTTTTATGAATATAGATCAAAGAAAATTAGTTTTATTTCGGACACTAATAATTAAGAGATTGATTAATACAATATCATTAATACATTGTTATGAATACATACTAATGATAATGTAGACATGGATATAAAGTGGAAATCTTTGTTCCTAATATGAAAATGATAACCTTTTATTGTAATAAACGCATAACGAGTATTCAAAAACAATTTTTCGAATTTTTGTCTGACCGATTTTTACGTAACATTTATTGGGAAATAGTTGGTGTCGAAGAGCATATTATTGAATACCTATTAGTCTTAAGGCGTTCAAAGGAATGGGTAGTGACAGATTGAGCGATAATGTATCTTAACCACGGCCCTTAGACAACTGCACTTCCGAATGTTGCTAACGCTTTAAAAATGTATGGGAATGACGTTTCATATCGAAATAGTCATTCCCTACATTTTTAAGCGTTAGCAATCTTTGAGAGTTACCTAGTCTACGGGCCCAAGTTTGCTTTTAATCTAAATAAATGTTTCATTATCACATAAATGTGTTAAAATCAATGTCTCATATCAGAAATTCATGCAAATTAGTATGGTATAAAAAAAGCTTGCATATAATATTTGTAGGTTCTGTAGGAACGATGTATTGCGTTTCAGAGAGAACACCTCACCGGTTTTACTTACATATTACACTAAGTAATAGCCATGCACTTCCTTAAAGGTAAATATTACAAGTCTCCCACGGGTATATTAAAAGTTAAACGAAACAATAACAGTCAAAAAAAGAAAAAATAACAAACCACACCAACTATAGCTGTATAATCATTTGTTTTCTTTTTGTATACAAAAAAAAAAAAAAGAAATTATATCGTAAGAAATTCAAGAAATAATGACGTAATTAAAAATGCGAACTTAATTATAAGAACTTAAAGTTATTATTATAAGTTAAGCATAGAAGATATGTTTTTTTCAATTGTATTATAAATCTCTTATTTATTAGATAAGTGAATTATTCATACCAGGGGCCAACAATCTCATCTCATCATCATCATTTCATCAAAGTTTCATCTACTATAACAGTGTTTATTACAAGAAATGTGGTTCGTACCAATATCCTCATAATATTTGTGACCCGGAACAATATCTTCTTATTTGTGGCGCGGACCAATATCCTCATATTTGTGGCCTGTGCCAATATTCTCATAATATTCGTGGCACTGACCATTATTCTCATATTTGTAGCCCGGACCAATATCCTCATAAATGCGGCGCGATCCAATATACCCTTATTTATGGCCTGTACCAATATGCTCATAATATTCGTGGGTCATGCCAATATTTTCATGATGTGTGTGGCTCGTGTTAATATCCTTATTACATTTGTAACAATTGTCGCTCAGACCAATAATATCCTCATAACCTTCATAAAAATTGTGGCCCATGCCAATATTCCACGATAACATTTGAGGTCCTTCAATAACAAACCGTTCTCAACCCGTGATTATTAATATATACAAAACCATTCAGTTATATTACAGAAATAAATTATTATTTTGCTGACTGTATGACCCTTTTATTATCACCCGCGCTGTTCTCATCTCCGTGGAAATATGGGGAAATCTGTTATTTATCGGTTAGTTTTCATTATACTATATTTATTTCGCACTGGACATGTATCCATTCGAACTGGCAAATCTGACTGGCTTCTCCGTTGTATTAATAAAATATTTAATGTATTGATAACTATAATTTGAATTATATCTTTAACTGGGTCTTTAGTTTAATTATTATATACTGGTAATACTAACATAGTACGTAAGATATTTGTAATTAACACTATATGGACTAAATAGTCCGAATTAAATGATTATTATTGTTATATTTCCTCCTGTAAATTAACCTTTTATGCATATTGTACATGTTTTATATTTGCCAGGCATCCAGTAATGATTTGAATGAGCCCTTGAATGAGACCTTTCTCTATGTAGATTTCATATGAACTAAGTGCTTAAAAGCCTTCATTTCAATTACAAAATCGAAACACTTTTACCAGATGAAACCAACCGGTGCCGATGGATTCGTGATTAAAAACTAGCAAAATTGTACAAAGTCAAATGCAGTATTGATCTCTCAACCCTTTGACATGGTTTTCATCCTTTTACAGCGGGACACCAATGTGTTTTTTCTCACCTGGCACGCCGCTAGTAATTTGACACGTTTGGTATGCCAGAACACGTTGGGGCTAAGTCTATAAATAACAACCTATATCATTCTATTTACAATGTACATGCACGTACAAGTAACTCAGTATTAGAGTACGTTCTATAAACTTATTATAAGAATTGTTATAAAGAAAGAGTTTAGTTTATTTATGTTCAGGCCAACGAGAAACAGAGATTGTGTAGTTTCTTTCTCTATAAATTTTATTGTACACTACAAACAATACAGGAAATATATACTTAATATATGGTACAAAAAGGCAGCTTCACCGCTAAGTAGCGATTTCTACCAGACAAATTAAGGGTTAGGAGAATATTGTCACGAAAAAGGGTAGGTGGCGTTCAAAATTGTATTATACTTAAAACCAAAAATACACTTTTTAACAAATAAATACATACATTCAAACACAAAAATTCTTTAAGGCTTCTAGACAACACTTGAATCAAATATCATATTCATATTAAGTCTAAACTACGATTGATGATGATATTAGAGAACAACTCGGAATCCAAATTTGTGTCGGATACTTTGCGCCCTGTTCTGAGAAGAACCCACATCAAACTCACTAACAATAAATAAAAATAGTTCAGTTTTTTGTGGTCCATGAAATTATAATACGATTATTCGATTAGCCTTCTTTTAATGAAAGATTTCATTTCAATTTTATTGACTGAAATATTTGGAATTTTATTTTTATTCCTTATGGATATGGTATAGGACGTGCAACTTTCTTCATACTAATATCGTATCGGTCTTCGTATAAGAGGACAAAGATATGCAGTGATTTAGACTCAATTGTCGTTTGTGCTATTGGGTTTTAGTATAATTTTAAATGTAACTCTATCTCTTCAGTTGTGTTCGCTTTCGGTAACACACACATACACATTAACAACAATAGTTCCTTTGAGAGTGTATTAGAAATCAGAGGGAATCAACTCATGATAACTTGAGTCTATACTCTGAAAAGAGGCTTGAGCCCAGCAATGGGACCTTTTAACTTTTTACAATAAAAGTATTCTTTCCCTCTCACTAACTGATTAGGTTTTATTCGTCATATTTTATTCAGATACATCGGGTCGTAGTTTTTTTTTTTTTGCTCATATTAAAATAGTGGCAGCGAATATTTTGCGAGGACAATGAGAAACGGGATATATATTTTTTGTGTAATCTCCACAATTGTGGAAAGGGCGGCTGATTGTTGCGGATCAAATGTACGTTTTCAATAATGCCCGGATCATGGCCGGGTATTAACGGATATGTTGTAGGACAACTTGAATTTCAGACAATATTTAAACGTTACACAGTGAGACTCGGTAACATTTCTATGTGCATTTATACATTAAAGAATGCTGTGGTTAAGTTATATAATAAAGCTGTTCCCCACGATATTCGCGTGATTCCGTATGACTTTCTTCTATAAAATAAATGTAGCCAAATTACTCCAAATATATATTTCTTTTTAGCACTGTTCTGCCCCATTAATAAGACCGCCTTTGCACGCTGCTAACTTTAGTTATGTATTTCCTGAATGTGTCTGCGTTTAATAAAGTGTTTCTATGTATCTATCCTTTTAAAATAAGTTATCCGCCAGCGATGTTTTATCACAACCGGTCCAGCCATTTTAGAGGTAAGCCGGAAGAAACGGACAGAGAGACAAAAATTTAAAATTATATTTTTATACAAGGATCGCATAAGTTATTATTTGTTATCTTTTATATTCTTGTATGTAATTGATGTTATTAGTTTAAATTAAAGTAAAAATATTATAAGAAAATAAAAGACATTGATAACAAAAAATTATTAATTAAGTTTTGTTTTTAAATTTAAAGTTTATGAATTTAGTGAAAAATTATTAATTTAAATTACAAATAGACACTTCAGTGTTATTTATTTGAATAGTTTTTTTTTTTATAATAACAATCTATATTTTATTTAAAAGATACAGGAAAACCTCCGGATGAGTTTAAAAAGGGGGTGACGTCGGCTATATTATGATAATAGAATACTGAGATAGTGATTTCCTGGATTATTACACAAACAGAACTTTTTATTAAGAAAATTCAGAAAAATATTATTTAAGATGAAGAATAATAAAAAGTACTACAATAAAAGAAATACAATAATAAAAGAATACTGTAATAAAAGAACTTTCATGTATTTTTTCCTAAAACTGTAAAACTGACTGTTGTTTTCGCTGCACCTGTTTTATTGAAATTTATAAAGTTAAAAAAACATATATATTCATAACTTCAGCTGCAATAATTTGAATAATAATCTGTCTTTAATGGAAAAAGTATCATCAAATTGGGGTCAGAATTAAAACATGGTGCTCAAACTTGAAATGAGTGTCTTAATACTGTAATAAATAAATGATATAATTGCAGATATTTTTCACCTATAACCGTATATCTAACAAAAATAAAAAATAAAGAAAATAAAATTGAACAAAAATTAAAATTACATTTACTTTCTTTTTAAATTAAGGTCGATAATATAAATATAGTGTCTGTGACACACAATTTGAGTCAGCCATCAAAATTTCATATCATTATATCTAAGTATATAAATTCTCTTTTTTAAGATAATTCTTTTTTGTTTTAATCTAAAATGTATTACGAAAGAGGCGTACCTATATAATCTTTCTTAAATTACTGAACAACTTTTTTATTTAGATATAAGTATATTTATTTATTATATGTTGGTAAAAAGGCACACCAGAATGAGTTTGTAGTGGGTTCTTCTCTAGACAGAGAGTGAGGGAATCCTATTGATTTTAGATTTTAATTCGTGTTTTAATATTATCATCAACCGTATATTGAAAATACTATCTGGAACGTTATTTATAATAAAATAAGTACAAAGAATAAAGACATTTTTGAATTCACATTTAAATAACGTGTAAATCAAATAATGACTATAAATAATACCTGAGCTGTAACTGAGCTAGTCTTTTACAAATCCAGACTTATTGCGGACTGACTGGCGAGTGGCGCGCGAATCATTTGCGGATGCATTTAAAATGAAATCGCACAGAGTTGTTATTACCCCTAGTAGCTAATATTAAATGTTTTTCTTTAAATACTTAATCACAAATAACAAAAAAGTATAAATGGTTCAAAAAAAAAAAATTAATATAATCAAGAGCAATCGTTCAGAGAAATCCTCTTTCTAAAAGAAATGTCCATTTCAATCCATCAATGTGCTTTTCGGTGAAGGAAACCTTCGTGAGGAAACCCGTATATTCCGGGAGTAATTCAATGGTATGTGTTGAGAGCCAGCCCGCAGAGGAGCAGAGTGGCGGGTCTATGCTCTAATAACCCTCTGTCCAATGAAGTTAGGAGGTCTGTGCCTAGCAGTAGGATATTAATAGGCTTCTACTAACCTTGTACCTTTTTATATATTTATATTGAGAGGTTTTACTCACAATTTAAACTAAGCTTAAAATTTATTTAGTAAACTAATGTGTAATGGTTGCACGATTATTATCATTTAAGTAGTTATTTTAAATAACAGGATATAAATCACAGCCTGTTCACTTCCCACTGTTGGGAAACGGCTTCCTAATTTATAAAAAAAATTGGATACGTGGTACAACTTTTCTCTTAAGTTATTATTTCAGCTTCCTACAATGTTTTCTATGTCTTACCATTTGTCTATCATGGTCAAAAGCACATGTTTATAATCAGTTATATACTTTTGGAGGACTTATTGTCCGATGTTAAATAATAATTGATAATAAATAATTTCTGGGGTCTGAAAGTGCTGGAGTGGCGACCCTGCACCGGCCGGCGCAGTATAGGCAGACCCGCCACAAGGTGGACCGATAATATAAAGAGGGACGCCTGTAACAGCTGGAGCCAGGCTGCGCAAGATCGAGCCTTGTGGAGGTCATTACGTGAGACCTATGTCCAGCAGTGGACGTCCATCGGTTGAAGCGACGACGACGACGACAATAACTTCTTATTAAGAATACATTTTATTGTATAAAAATAGTTTACTGTTCTACTGTAGCACAGAGATAAATATTTAAATTATACCAGGGTCTCGCACTAATGTTTTAGTTTATCAAGTGAAGTTACAGTCAGAATCATTCATACAATGCTATTAGTCCACAGAGAATCAATTGGGGTAATAACAACTCCTCGTATACATCACATGGTAATAATTTAGGATTAAAATTTGCACTCGCAGATATGCGTTTCTTTCAGTCGTAGTCTACTTGAAGCTGAGCCCTAGGTCATTGATTCAATGTCTAGATAACATATTACTACACCCCGCACTCGTTGCTATATCATTATACGTATTATAAAACTTTTACCAACCTAACATCGGCCACGATGGAAGATTAGCCCTTTATCGGAGTTTTTATAAAGTGCAAGTGTGCTTTCCCAACTTCTTATTCATATTCTGAGAATTTATTAAAGGTAAACCTAATTTTAATTTATAAACGACTCGACTTTAGGGCAGTATAGTTTATAGCCGAACAAGTTGACCGCAGAACCAATGAGGCAGTTTTATTTCTTTATTTGAACGTTTTATATTAATTATAACATTTCAGCTAAAACCACAGTCGGATTTATTGCACACAGTGTTAAATATAATAAAAGATTACAGTTTAAATTTAAAAAGTAAATAAGACTAAATAAACCTTAACAGATAGTTCGAACATTACAGCAGCAAGAATTTATAATGATGAATGAATGTAGCTAAAATTTATTCTTTTAATTGTTTTTATGTATTTTGCACTATAACTTTAATTAGAATAAGATTTATACATCGATGGATCCATTTTCACACTATAACGTTAGATTGAAATACTTAATTTTTTGTATAATAATGTTTTGGGTTTGATTTCTAGCAGGAAATATTTTGAAAGCTGTATAGCTATTTTATTGGATGGATTCGTGATTTTTTTGCCATCTTACCGCCATATATATGAGGTCAAACAACATAAATGGTTTATGTCAGCTAGCTAGCAGTTACCTTTTTATTTAAAAGGTAAGGTAAATAGCAGCGTACTAACATCCCACAGCTGGGAAAAGGCTCATAGGAGAGATGGTTGAACAATATAGAACCGCCACGCTGCTCCACTGCAGATTGGCAGGCTACACGTATCCCAGAATTACTTTCAGGATATGCAGGTTTCCTCATGATGTTTTACTTCACCGAAAACCACAATGATGGATTGAAATGGACAATCAAGCACGTAAATTTTATTTTTATAAAGAGAAACTGAACTGTCTCAGAGTTCATTATATTGGATTACTATTTCGATACTGCCTTATTGGTCTAGTGGTTAGCATGTTCGATAACAGACATGAGGTACTGGGTTCGAGTCCCGGGTCGGGCCAATTCAAAAATCAATATTGAGTTCTCTATTAAAGTTTTCTCAATATTTGCCTGAAGTTGGGAAGTTGGCGGTGTGATCCACCCCCGTGCCTCGCAGAGCACGTTAAGCCATCGGTCCTGCGCCTGATTTCTCTCCGGTCGGGTCGGATTCCTGACACATCGGACTAGAAGGAATGAGCCCGACCCCGAGAATCGAACCCAGGACCTCGTGTCTCTGGTCGAACATGCTAACTACTAGACCAATGAAGCAGTTAGTTAGTGGGGGGTAACAGCAATAATATTACAAACCGGATCTTAAACTCGAACGAAAACATTATGTTTTTTATTGAGCTTTTACATCGCCAGAGGGCCTTGCTATTTCCATCTAGATAACATCTAATTATGGCAGCGGGCCATTTATCATAGTTTATCTCATACATTTTTGAAAGCCTACAATTAGTCTCCATTTCCCTATACATATTGGTACAAGATATTGAGAGACCGCGTCCGAAAACGAAGATTGAGAATAGGACTAATGACGTCTTTGATGATTCGACGGAAACAATCTGATTTTAAACAACGTTCCATTTACCTGTACTAACATGAAGGAGCGTAAATGCTGTCTTCGTTTTCGGTAGCGGTCTCCTAACACCTTGTATAATTTGTTGAATTTTTTATCATTGATATAATACTGAAAGAAATTTGCTGTTAATACAGTATTTTCAAATATTATTTAATTTTATTCTACGAAAAATTATACAGCGGTCTCTATTAAAAGCTGAAGTGAAATTGTGAAGGTTCTATGTATTTATCGAGTGTTAGAAGTTGATTGCTTGTTTTAATACATCTTCGGAACTGGCAATGCGTTGTCAATAAAAACATCAGAGACTACAATGATTTAGCAGGTGTTTTTCTTTACTTTAGACCCTAATACAGAGCCGACAATAGAGATAGTAAGCAGCAGCTTGTTAATGGAGTAAATATACCAGAAAAGACATTACCTTAAGCTATCGAGTGTACGGAATTGACGATGACTTCCTCCAAAATCATGGCCGTTATACCATGAGAGTGTGGTACTTCCCCGGTGAAGTAAAAACCAATACAAAATGCAGTTAGTGTACTATAACTTGACTCTATCACTGTTTATTAAATCACTAACGCCAGCCTTAACGTAGTCTTAGGAATTATTGATACAAAACATGTTGTAACTTGACGACGTCTTCAATTATATAGAACCGTTAGTATTGACCACAAGAAACAATCATTTATTCATGGAAATACAATCTGTTCTCTATGGTGTAACGCGCGCAGTTCTCGATACCGTAGAATTATGAGGAAATCCGAATTTAAAGAGGATCTACGTCGCAAAAGGTATGCTGAATTTCATGTCAGCCGATTGAATAATTTTGGAGAATTTGTAGTGTATATTTCAAAATGTGTCTAATTAAATATATATATGATTTACAATTATTATTTCCCTTGTTTTCCGTCGACATATGAACCTAAAGCTATTATGGGTTATTATTTAATGAACAGACTTAGCTTATTTTCAGTTTAATTATGGTGATAGATATATGATGTAGGCCAATATTACGATGGCGAAACGAGTCAATGAACTCTGTTAGATAAAAACTCTTAATACGGCTGGATATGTGGCGGATTAAGGCGAGCCATGAACCACGCGTATTTCAGGACAAACTTTTTTCATCTTCACTTTTATTTACACAGGCATCCACAAACTTAAAGATATTAAGTCCGATCTTTTTTTGGGATGGGAAATGTTTTTATGCACCCCGATGAAACACTTCTCCTAAGTCGGGAGTGTGGGACTCGCTTGTTATGCCACAATTTTCACTAAAACTCGGTATAGCCATCCTCATCCTTGAGCGAGATACCTAGGTATCCACATTTGAGCACTAGTTCGACTTTACATAAATATCTACCATCTATATTTCTTTTTAACTTTTATATATTTGCAACTATCGTTTGCCTGTTCGATCAATTCTCGTAATCTCCGACACTGCCTGATGTAGAGTGGACTTTCACTAGTAGATAGATAGTTGGAAACTATAATGCTTTTAATTGACAAACTACAGAAACGAGGATTTTCAAGATTGTTAGTGTAAATATACGATGACACATGCCATTTTTAATGAGCAAAGTAATAGAAATGATATTTATTTCTTTTTTATGTTCTTTACTGTATTATAATATAAATTAGAACAAGACTTAAATAAAGTATAACAAAGAAACAGTATATTTAAAGGATTATTGCTAACTAAAATAAAAATACATTACTTTATAAACTAAATATATACATTACCTAAGAGGGTAAGAAAAAATATACCTGAACCAAATAATAAGCCGCATCTTAATTGCTGTTCATAGGGCGTGTTTCTAAAATGCTGGCAACATTACCTCTTTGGATAGCTAAGCTGATTCTTTGCCCAATGTAAGCGTCAGATCTAGCAACATTTTACAAAGAATAATTTTGTTTCTAACCCTGACCCCACGGTCCGAAAGTTTCGTAATAGATATATATTTCTGCATTTTTTTTTAAATTTTGGTGTTAGTCGCCACAGTACCAGCCAACGTTGAAGATAATTTTAAATGTGAAGATGCCATGGCATCAATGCAAGTCGCATCCCATACCATGCACTTTACATTCTTCCAGGGAATTAAAGTTATTCCATCAGGTCTCTTGACATCGCCACGAACCATACCGTTCGGCTCTAATTGCTCCGGTACATTAGTGGTGATAAGAGCTCTACGAACGATATTGTTTAACGCTGCATGTCTTGAACGACGACCGGTTCTGCGTTGACAAGATAGACCGTGGGGTCCCAAGCGGTCGACTTGGACTCCACAAGGACAGCAATGATGATAGGACCAATGGCGAATCTTAACATAAACCTTTACTAACAAAGTTTTGAATGCCATAAAGTGGTATTTTTTATTGCAATTATAATGATATATAAAGTTCAGATGATAATTTCACGAAACGTTTCTATTACTTCGTCTAATTGGAAAAGGCTACTTATTAACTAAACATGAGCCAAGTAACAGAATCTCGTCAAAAATATATTGTGGACACATGAATACATTATAAGTTTAGGATAGCATATCTCTATTGCTGTATTAAGTTATTTTTTAACATACTACAAAACGCGTTTTCCGTGGCTCCGTCCGAACAGGTTGCCAGTAGGTAGTATACCGTTATATAGATATATTGCCTATTTCAATATTTCAATGAGAGACGTTGCTCAACGAGAATTTACATAAATGCATACACCTAAAACTGTTTATTTATTTACTGATATTGAGGAAAAAGACATTTCATGCGTGAATATCACTATAATTGAAGCGGAGGCGGTGTGATTTGTTGTTTTACTTTGTTTTATAGATACATACATATGATATCAATCACCATTTATCAATGTCTTTCCTGTTTGGAATTCCAAATTTCATTGTTTCTGTATTCAGCTCAATAAATATCTCTATAAAAATCCTTGTCAGTTACACGTAAATAAGCTGGTACTACCAGTAAAATTCCGCTTTCTCATAGAATATCAATATTGCTGCGGTTAGTTGCATGAGTAAGGGTGTAACCCAGGGGTGGTGGAGTAAATGCTCTGGAAAAATATATAATCTAATCAGAGAGCACATAGTTTACCATTATAAGTAACCCGAACCTCTTTGTGTGTGTAATTGAAAAATTGTGTAATATCTACAGTCCATTCCTCTGTGTGTCTGCTTGTTGGAAAGGCTATATTTGAATTTGCTTACGACATTTATTAATACTAACAGCTCCTTGCGATGTCATCCACGTAATTCTCGTTAGTGAAGGAATACCTGAAAACGTAAGGCTCGATAGGAATATATATCTCATTTTTTTATTGTTGCCAGGTTAGCGCCCGACTGTAATTACACCTGATGATGATGATACAGTCTAAAATGGAAGTCGCGCTAATCTGGTAAGAGGTAATTTACATCTTATGGTTTCTACTCAATATGGTACCAAAACACAATCTCTTGCTTGGCGGTACGTTATGCTGGTTGAGTGGTAACTAGCCAAACCAGTCCAGACTCACACAAATAAAACAATGCAACTTCCTAAATTCCCGGTAACGGGGATCGATTCCAGATCTTTTGCTAGTATAGGGAATACTTGCAACACTGCGCCAGAGAGACCATTAAAAATACAAGTCATTCAGATGAATAGCTTTGGTGTTCTTGTGATGATTAAGTGGGTGATCTTTTTCCACTAAGTATATACTACTAAACTAGAAATTTAATGTTTTTATATATATTGCTTTTGAATTGTGTAACGGTATTGGGTGGTAGCAATAAAACCTCTTTGCTACCACTGGAAAGGGCACAAAGGTCAATTTTAAAAGTAATGGCTAATCGACTGTTTCGATTCGCAACTGATAAATTATATGATGACTGCAAAGTTCTGACAGTCCGACAACTTTTCATATTCTAAAACGTATGCATAATACTATTAGCTACAACAGGTACGAACAAAACAGAAGATTCCATATTGTCTGCCGCATAGAAAGAAATAGAAGCACACAAGCCGCGAGACACTTTCACGTAATTTATATTTAAAAAAAAAGGTTTACAGTGTACATTAGATATATTTTTTTGCAATAAAGCATTTTTTTATTGTATTGTAAAATAAACAAAACCTTAAACATACCTTGTCAAAATTTAAATGTAAAAAAACTGAAAGAGTGTTTACTTACACAATTACACCATGACTGTGAAAAACTATTAAAATATTAGTAAGTAAAAGTAACTACACACACACACACACACACACAGAGAGAGAGAGAGAGAGAGAGACACACCATACGCACACGTAATAAGAGATATGACGGCATCGACAGAGGCCTGGAAAGCAATAATCTCATTCGCGAAGTCCTCCAAGAACACTGCATAGAGAGGACTGAAGCCTTGAAGACTTAGAACTGGTGAAGAAGCACCAACACTATACCATCTCCCTGCGAAGTAACACCTAACGGCCGTACAACGGGAAAAAGAGAGGCAGAAGACAGGGGATGAGGTTTTTTTAATCCGACTTACCAGGGCAGTACAGTTTGCCCTGAATACATTCAATTATTTTTCCGAAACCTTTGAAAACACACACACACACACACACACATGTAACAACTCATTTCTAGATCGTAGTTTTCTTTTGTTTACTTTTAGATTTCGTTCATTTCAATTTTTAAGCTTACTTTTTGGTTAATACTCTTTGTTTACGAGATACAACTATTTGCGAGGAGAACGGTGTCGCTTAAAAGTTAAAATACAGGTGCATTCCTAATTTAGTTATTTTGCATAAGATATTATGAAGAAATATTTTTTTTATTGTTGTTATTATATTATAATATAGGCGTATAATTAAAACAGTAAAATAGATCTTACACAAGAAGGTGCCGGTCACACTGCCACGTCTTTGTCCGTAAACACTGGTCAACTGCTAACAGTGCATAACATAACAGCTTCCCACGCTCAAAAGTTCGTTATGAACTTTGAAGTGTTTGAAATGTTTTTGACTTGTATGTGACTTTCTAGTGAGATTATTTTAGAGGATTTAATTATAAAACTCTTCTAAATATGTTTAAGCAGTCTGAATAATGTATAATTTTATTTATATATATTATGTTATATATTTCATAATATTTGTCACATCTAGTTACGTAGCATCAATACTTTACACTAATGACATTGTTTTTCTAATACTAATAATACCTGTGAGTGTTCACTCCTAAAAATTTATAATTTCGTTTTTATGTTGTAATGATTGTTTTGATAAATGTAGCTTCTAAAGTGCAATAATTTTAATATGTATTAGCCTTAAGTTTCCATGTAAGTGAATATTGTATTCTTTATGGAAATAAATGCCTTAAACCATAATTAGCTGTGCGCAAGACAAATCTACTCAGATATCTTTCCCAAAAAAGTATATATTATATTTTCTTATCGCTCATGATTTGACCCCGTGCTTTCGCCATATATTGCCGTTAAAGGTCCGCCATAACATCAAACGCCTCCCCATGGTGTTGGAGGTATCCACGAGGATTTCTTGACGATAAAAATTCACTATTAATACAATCATCTACTCCTCTCCTTTCCTCCTCATTAATGCAACCAACATCGCTACGATAGCACTTCTTACCAGAAGTCTATAAACATCACGTTTTACAAATTATTTAGATCTCAATGGCTTCCGGTCTAGAATTTAGAATCTTATAAAGACTTTTTGAAGTGAAACTTCTTTAGGCACATGAGGGTAAAATTAAAACCAATATGATATTGTAATGATGATGGTAACAAAAAAATACAAAATACCCGACTGAGTTTGTTGTGGGCTCTTCTCAGATCAGGGCGCGAAGAAACCCTCGAAACTTTAAACTATAAGTCGTTCTTTAATACCATCATCAGACGTACATTAGAATTATTATGTGGAAGAAAAAATATATATTTGACTATTCAAAAGTGCTGTAATTGGCCTACTTGAATAAAGATATTTTGATTTGATTTGATAAAATAGGCTAATTCGTTTGAAGGTTAGGTAGTTTTAATATTTACAAATAACTCGTAATTTAATCATTTAACATACGAGTTTTCATAAAATATAAAATAAAAAATAAATTATTTCATAAATTTTCTTTCCTAAATTTTAAATTCAAAAACAAAATCTAATTCACGCGGCATTTTACAATTCGTCATTTGAGATTTCAATAAATAATTCTTATTAATTTTCGACACTTTTAATATTTCGATGATAATTAAATTTATAAGCCGTAAAAATTAGTTTGCCAAAGAAGTTTCAATTCTGACATTTTTAACTTTTTATTTTGGACTACTTCACAAGTTATGTTTTTTCATTTTATCGTTTTTCGACCCAATTACGTTTATCGTGGTTACGACCTCAGATGTAAATGCAATAAAATAAATCTTCGCAGTCTGAACATTGTCCATAACGAAGAAAACGGTATTGCCTAATATGCCGTTATTTAAGATTGCATAATAAACATGGATTCGAGTTCAAGACAAACATTCAAATGAGTAAACAAACGGAGCGATGGACTCCCATGTTTGAATAGCGATTTTTGGTCCCCAAAGGCACTATGAAAGTTTTAGATGACCTCTGGTCAAGCGGTGTGAATGTTTATCTCGTTTATACTAAGATTTTACGTTACGCAATGGTGTTTTTTTAATCAAACAAAACCTTTGATTTTTCTTTAATAATACATACATTAGCGTTAACATTAACATGTCAATATTTAATTCCCCATTTTTCTCTCATATTTCTATAATTTAGTATTAAAATTTAGAAATTATTTATTTATTTATGTACCAAAGATAATGAACAAAAAACAAACGGAAAGCTTATATAAATAAGATGACTTATCTCTAAAAAGAGATTTCTTAAGTATAAGATAATTAAAATAGAGTAAATAAATAAAATTATTGTAAATCGAAATATTTTACTTCTACTTTTAAAAATAATTAATGGACATTGCGATATATATATATATGTATATATATATGTATATATATGTCGGAGTGCAATAGTCTGTGGAACGCTGGCGCCATCTCTATCGTCGTCGGTCAAAGTCAATAGTGACGGTCCGGAGCGCGTTTCTTCAGTTCTCGGGTGACGGTCCGCCAGAGCGGTCGACTATTCGCGAAACTGTCGCGTTCCTGGCTATTATCATTAATGAGTTTGTGTAAATTGATATCGGGAACATTGAATGATTGAACATTATAATCTGAGTTAATTAATAAAGTGTTTGATTACACCAACATTACCAACCAATGCCCATAGTCTCGAAATTGAATTATGGGTGCCATTAATGACGATGTCGGCAGAGAATCCCTATGCTTTGTGCTTCCTTCTCTTTTATTCTCCGACATACATAATATCACTTTATATATGCGTAATAATATTCACTAAAACAGCAAAAAGAGCGAAATACACAATTTTAACATAAGAAATAAACTTAATTTACTTAATTTCTATAGGGATAGGTAGAGGTCACATCCTTCCACTTGCCACGCTCCTTGCGTATCTTCTTCGCTTCGTTTATACTCATTAAACTTTTCATACACGTTCGACGGCTTAGAATACACTTGACCTGGCCCTTATTTAAAATGTCCTGGATTTGGTCCAGGAACGTTCGCCTTGGTTTTCCCCTTCCAACTTTCCCATTCACTCTTGACTCATAAATCCTTTTAGTCAGTCTTTCATTAATTCTCTCTTCGTGCCCAAACAATCTAAGCATACCCTTTTTCAATTTTAGTCACTACATCTTCTTTATACCACAACGTTCTCTTATAACACTATTTCTTACTTTGTCACTCAGTTTCGATACATATAGCAGAGCACCATTTACCATATTCCCTGCATTCACTCTCCTTTCAATATCACACTCACATGTTCCATCTTATGTAAATTTAGATCCCAAGTATATAAATTCTTTCACCTCTTTTAAAAAGCATAACTTTCGTTTTGTTCACATTCATAATATTTATCATCTCCTGTAGCTCATTGAAATAAAAACACTTGTCGTACCATGTTTTATGGTTAAGAACGTTCAGAAGTCATTTGTCGGGTTTAAGCAAGGTTAAGTTTTAAATGAGATATCACTTTTGTATTTGCCTTTACACAATTTTAAGAAATATGTCAAACACATCCTTTAACAAAAGCCATATTATACATACATACATACATAGCATCACGCCTCATTCCCATAGGGGTAGGCAGAGAACATCCTTCCACTTGCCACGATCCTTGCATATCTCCTTCGCTTCTTTCAATCTCATTAAACCTTTCATACAAGTTCGTCGGTTTAGAGTACTCTTGACCTGGCCGTTATTTAAAATGTCCTGGATTTGGTCCAGGAACGTTCGCCTCGGTCTTCCCCTTCCAACTTTCGCATTCACTCTTGACTCATAAATCCTTTTTGTCAGTCTCCTTTCATTCATTCTCTCTACATGCCCAAACCATCTAAGCATACCTTTTTCAATTTTAGTCACTACGTCTTCTTTTATACCACAACGTTCTCTTATCACACTATTTCTCACTCTGTCACTCAGTTTTAATCCACTCATGCTTCTCAACGCTCTCATCTCTACCGCATTTATTTTACTTTGTGATTCTTCTAAAAAAGCCATATTATGATGTTCAAAATTATTTAAACGATAATAATGTTTGGACTTGATTCCAGTTGCACATAGAATCAAGATATGACACATTTTAACCCACAAAAGCATAATTAAAAGAGTACCCGATCAGTTTCTTCTAGACGAAATCAACTTTTTAAAATGCTATTTAAGTCTACTTTAATAGAGAATATTTTGATTTGGATATGATACATTACTAAAATAACATAATTACTGATGATAAAACTATGCAATATAAAAAAAATGATTTTACAACGTCCTGGCCAGGGTATCACTTGTTTACCCGACTGAGTTTGTTGTGGGTTCTTCTCGGATCAGGGCGCTAAGGAACCATGGTAACTTTAGATTTTAAGCCGTTCTTGAGTACCATCATCAAATGTATATTAGAATCAGAGTGTGGAAAAAATATAATTTGACGATTTAAATTATGCCTACTTGAATAAAGATACTTTTGATTTTGAAGGAGGCGGAATATAAGGCGGCGCATCTTTGCGCATCTCCTTCCGCCTCCGTGAATCCTGCGTCAGACTCATCCAGGACAACGGGACAGCACGGAACACCTGGTGTCTCACTAATCGATGAAGAGAGTTCTGCTGAGTTTTAGTGGGTATTGCGAGATCTTCCATCGCCGAGTCCCACACTCCTGACTGGTCGTCGGTCAGGGTTAGTGCATAAATAGCATTTCCCAGCAACAAAAAAAAGGTATCACTTGTAATTAATTATACTTTTGGAATGGAAAAATTAAACAATTGATTCAACATTAAAAACCTACCCAAATTTACTATGCAATTTCTTTTGTAGACAAAGTTTAATGATTATATTAATTGATGACTTATGTTTATTAAAATTACAAATTATCTTCGCTGCCGTATTTATTCTAGTCGTTCGGCTAGCAGCAGTCTTCAGTTCGATTGTCGACAAGGCAAATTTGGGTAATTATTTTATCCAGGTAAATGGTTTCGACCTTGGGTTACTACCACCTTACCAACAAACTGAGAATCATAAAGACAGAAATTACCTCTATACAGGTACTGACTGTGCTACTATCTTTAATCGTATATGTGTTTTGGTACGATACTGTTTAAAAACTTTAACCATATTAACGCACTTCCATCTTAGAGTGCATCATCACTTACCATCAGGTAATATAACATTCCTATAGCCTAGCTTCGTCTTTTGAGGCAATGATGGCGATATCAATTACTGTACATCATTAAATTCTTAAATTCCTCGAACTACTCTTAAATTGCTGGACCGATTTTGATTACTATTTTAGTGTACCTGAATATACAGCTTCAAGAATAGTTAAGATTGGCAATTAATTGGAACCGATAAGCAACTGAGGCATTACAGAAGCCCATCCTTAAATGGCATCTAATAATTTTTGTTTTATCTGCGTATCGCTTCGTAATCTTTCATCAATATCCTTTCCTTGTCTAATTTACATTTACATAAATTTAATTGTACTTTGACCTGAGTATTTGACTTAAATAGTCAATATTTTACATTACTTTTCCGAGGATCTTGTTTTGCCTTTGTTTATTTTACCAAGCCAAGCGTTGTTTTGGTTGCTTGCTTCACGTTTTATGGGAAGAAAGGAAAGCGAACACTAATTAATTTTAATAGATTTTTTGAGTGATAGAGCCCAGATGTATTCAATCACTAACTGTAACTCGTTATTATGCGTTTTAGCAACATTTGCTTTGAAATTACTTTAAAAAGTATTACAACTTACAGCTTCGTCTTCAACTTGAATTATTTTTCGATATATTTGTTAGCGCAAATTAAATTCCCTTAATTGTATCAATGATGGGTCAGCAAACTTTTCTTATAGAAGGGACACAAATGTTATAAGGACATTGGCGCATGCCACTAATGTTATGAGGATATCAGTGCCAACCACAATCGTTATGAGGATATTAGTGCCATCCTCAAACGCTGTGAGGATATTAGTGCCAACCACAAACGCTATGAGGATGTTAGTGCCAACCACAAACCCAATGAGGATATTAGTGCCAACCACAAACGCTATGAGGATATTAGTGCCAACCACAAACGCCATGAGGATATTAGAGCCAAACACTAAACGCTATGAGGATATTAGTGCCAACCACAAAATGCTATGAGGATATTAGTACCAACCACAAATGTTATCAGGACATTGGTGGTGGCCACGTTTTGTCTAATAAACTCTGTTTATTGTAACAAAATATTTTATTGCATTTTGAACAATATTTATCGTTACTCCCTAACCCCTGGGATGTTAAATAAAAAAAGTGTGCATATAACAGAGTACACGCAGAGGAAGTTAAATATCTGTAGCTTATATTGTATTAAATCCTATTATATAACTTTATTATAATTCATCTATATGTAAGTACATATTATATCGTATGTTTGTCAAAAGTATGACTGAGTAAAGTAAAGACATACTCAATGTTTCACTTCAAAAAGTTAAAAATGCTCATTATCCAATGGTGATTAATAAGGATTGCGCGTGAATTAACTTATTAATCGGTCTTCGTTTACATTGGAATGTTGGAAATTTTTGTACCTTTTAAATATCAGGAGCATTTTTAAATGTCAGGAATTCATGAATAAGAAATCTTTATACCTTTCTTATCTCATATTATCTCTCTACCCCTAAGGATTTGTGGTTGAAATCGGTAATAAGCGATAAGTTCACCAATTTTAAGTTTGTTTCAGTGTTACTTGTTTCAGGGTTGTGGTGCACAATAATGATTTAATATCTATCTCTTAAAAAGGTTTGAACCGCAAGAAATTGTAGCTCCGTAACATTTGAGAGTGCACTGAGTTTTTACGCACGCTGGGTGAAGTATACATTTCCATCGAGGAATGTGGGGCTCACTGTTCACCAGAATTCCTAGTAAAATTCAGCACTGCATTTAACTTTGGCTCTAAATCTGACTCAAAGGTAAACGAAAGGAGGAGCAAATGGGTAAAATTGCGACGTCTAACATCGATGATGTGAATGTGTTGTTTTTTGCAATTAGCTATAAGTCAAGTAGATAATGAAACGTCTTTGCATAACATGCCGGGCATAGTAAAAAATGGTCATTTTGCTATTTGCCACGACTTCATTAATCAAAACAGTAAAAACATCGTCTGCAACGTCCTTCCGACATTAATTATTATTATTAATTACAAGTAACTTCTAAATTAAAATGTAAACACAGACGTCAATATTTCATATTATGTCTATATAGGACACTTAACTGTAAGGAAAGTTATTAATTTTCAAATTAAACACACAATTGCAGCATTTCTAGGCTCATCTATAGTGTAGGAACCAGTTACGTGTTTTATTTTATTAATATTTTCTGAATAAAATTTGTTAAGGATTAAATTATGACTTAATATCTTATTTTTTAAAACTTACACTGTAAAAGATACCATCTAAGACCAACAGAACCCCACCAATAACAAATCAAATTGCTTAGTTTTCTTCTACATATAATAACTACTACCTGTTCCCCGGTATGTAACAAGCGTGATCTGCGATTCCATAAGAACATGGCAATATCTTTAGTGAACGTAAGCACCACGCAAAAAGTCGCTGTAAATCGATAAATTTAAAATCAATTAGGCAAAAATTTTTCGAGATCTCGTCATAAGTAAGTGAGTTATCGTTTTTTGTATCGTTTTACATACTCAATTACAACAAGCTATTACCATCCTGCGTAGTCACTTGTACAGTTACTGATTTCGTAAAAATATGGCGGGAACCCTTTCTTTGTATAGTCTTACCCGGCTACGTAGCGAAAAAGAATTATGGAAATCTCGTAATGCGTGAGTGAGTGTAGAAGTAAGTAAGTAAGAATATAGAAATATAAATTAAGCCTTAACGGCATTGCAATAATGTTATAGGTTCTATACCAGATATGCAAACCTACGTAGATTTTATTTAGGTAGTCTGAAATGCAAAAGGAAATGTGAATAATATAAAAAAATATTAAAATACCTGGTTTTTTATTGTAAGCTTCAGTGACATTTTTTTAAATTATTTTATTACTGAAGTATCAAATCAAGTAAAGCGGAATAACGTAGTTTATTTCATTAAAAAGGAAACATATCAAAAGCTCAATTTTGACGGTGTTATGTTTGTATATCTCGATTGCAACACGGTAGTTTGAATAAGAAAGGACGTCAATTCTTGGTAATTATAAAAGGCGTATTATAATGGTAAAGATTATTTAAGCGAAAAAGATGCTTGGACTTGATTCCAGTTGCACATGAAAGCTAAATACATCATAACATGCAAAAACTATATTTATAGGAGTATCCGTTGAGTTTCTTGCTGATTTCTTCTCAGCGGAATTAACTTTCCCAAGGGATGGTAGATTTTTGAATAATGACGATTTAAAAGTGCTATTTACTTACTTGAGTAAAGAATAGTTTGATTGTGACTTTCGTTTTTAATTCTATATACCTATAATAATAAAACATGACTTTGCTAGCGATTCACTCAATTCGACATCCGAACTTATGAAAATGAGTCTAGCTAGCTGATCCGCGTAACTTCGTCTGGCGTTTAGAAAATGGTGAAAGGGTGTGGGAGTATAAGGATAAGAAATACTTATATCTAAATATGCACAAAGAGTTATTAAAATCGGTCAAGCCTTCACGGGAGGACTTTAGTAACAAACATGACTCATGTCACGAAAAAATTGACTCCACTATCTCGACTAACGTAGGACTCCGGGTAAATTTGAAACTAGTCGGGTTAGGACAGATAATTTCGGGAAAGTATTTTAAGTACAGTTACTACTGTTTTATTGACAAGGAAATAATCATCTGTATTTTCCTCAATCAAATAGTGAGTTTTATATGGACGAAGGTAATTTGTGCCACTGACTCCTAAACTGCGGTCAATGCCAAGGTCTTATAAAAGCTCTGTATGACGGAACTGACATAAATCCGTGCCTGCGGCTGGGATAGACACACGTATGTACTTTTTTAACATATATTTTGAGAGTAGTTTTTTCGGTAATCTTTTAATTAGTTTAATGTTTAGATTTCCAATTAATTTGATTTTTTTTATTGCACTTTTCAATTAATTCCTTTCTAACTTTAGTATCACGTACCAGCAGATAAGAGAAACAAACAAAAAATTGTTGAAAGAAAAGAAGCTAAAGAAGCTAAATTACGAGTCTCACTAGGAAAACGTTGCAATTTGAATATAGAAATAGATATAAGAAATTTATATTTTCATCTTAGTTTATTTTGTTGAAATTTTTAATTATATTTAATACTTAATTTCTAATTTATTTGATTTCTGATTTTCTTTTAATTCTAAATGCTTTATCTGTATATAGCTCACCATTATATGTAAGATAAATACAAAAATTTTGCATAAAAAATATATATAAAAATCTTTTGCAAAATGAATTTGCTTAAATTATTATATAATAACAGAAACATAAGGACAATGTAATTGTATTATTCTAACCTTAGTAAAAGATTTCTAACTCAAACTCACGAATCTAATTTTTCATAACGAGATAGGCAGGCATACAGGACTAATAATTTCGTAAAGCCGTAGATAAATCATTGGGATATAAACCATAAGGTAGATAAAAATTTGGCCTTAATAAACTTAATGCACTAAAACATTGGTGTAGGAACAACATACGACAATACTCTGTCTATTGTAATTTAACTGTAAAATATCAAACGCATAATATAACCCAAGTAAACCACCTAATCATGGTAACACGGTAATAACCTTCTCTTCAAATATGAAAGCTAGTCATAAAGTGGAATAGCCCTTTGTGTTATTTTGAATAATCCCTGGAGTAAATATCTGCGGTACATCCTCAATGTAGTTGTGAAGATTTCGTGTTCAAAGTTCTATTAACATTATTTCTTGTACATGTACGAATAGTATTTACATAACATACAGTTTATCACGAATGAATATTATTCCCATTCAATGTTATTTACATAATCTGTAAATAACGAGGGGCAAGCAACTATCAGGCCCTACTTTTATGGTGTTAAGAATGGTTAAAATAAAGCTCTAATCCCTTTTAAAATTGCAAATTTTATATCTAAATTATGCCTTTTTGAGTGTTCATATACATTCTAAGGACAGTTTTCAACATCTTTAGTTAAATCTAAATAACTGTACTGTAAGTCAAATAAGATTTAGGTTAGATCAAGACTGCTTCAATAAATTTACTGAATATTTTACTCAAAATAATTAAAAATATTCAAAATAACTGCCTCATTGGTCTAGTGGTTAGCATGTTCGGCTATAGGTCCTGGGGGTGAGGTCCTGGGTTCGAGTTCCGGGTCCGACCAATTCAAAATCGATATTGAGTTTTCTATTAAGATTTTCTCAATATTTGCCCGAAGTTGGGAAGTTAGCAGCGTGATGCACCTCCGTGCCTCGGAGAGCACGTTAAGCCGTCGGTCCTGCGCCTGATCGTATCGGATGCCCATCACATCGGAAAGATTAGAGAGTGCACTGGTGTACCATGCCTGCCAATCCGCAGTGAAGCAGCGTGGTGGGTCTATGCTCTAAAAACCCTCTCTCATATGAGTGAGGAGCCTTATGCCCAGCAGTGGGTCGTTAATGGGCTGCTACTTACCTTTACCTTTAATTAAAAGTTATACTTTAGCATTCCTCTCAAATAAGTGATTTAGTTATATATACGTATAATCTTAGTGATGTTTATATTGATACAGATAAATACGTGATTTTTATAAGTGAAATGGTTTCAACAAAAAATTAATTCATATTAAAAGATAATAGAATGCTATTTGCATTCTAAAAGCTAGAAATATAATACTATGTCCAAAATGTAAACGTTGTCATTAAACTATGCATCAATAGAAAGTTGTTATACTCAAAGTTCTTCTCTAATGTCCTGGTTAACATGGATAACATCAAGAATTAGTGTTCATCTTACCAAGCCATTGTTCCTTGACTTAAATGTAAGCTACTAGCTATACCCCGCGGTTTCACTCGCGTAGATACCGATCTCATGGCAGTGGAAAGTCTACTAAGTAGTACTATAGATTTATATTAGTTAACATAAAAGTTTTTAATTACTTTTCTGATTTTTAGATAAACACTTGCAAGTATAGTCTAATCAATATACAGATTTTACTATACAACGAATATATATCTAACTATATTTTTAAATTCGTAACATCACTTACGTAGAATGTTCAACGTTAGTCAATTTAAAAATACTCTACATGTATAGACAAAATTATTGATTTCGAGGGCATAATGATTTTTTTTTTTAAATCGCTCTAGTTATTTTTTGCTTGATAAAGATAAAAACAGTACAGGTATATTGGTGGGTATCATAGGTATCCTTGGAATATGAGCTGACTCACCAGTCGCAGACCCAGTGATAAGGGTCCCTACAATTTTGTTTAGATTGACATTTTTAAATTCATTATATATTTTGAATGGAATGTTCGATTTTATTAATTTCGAAAGTATTTTACAGGTATTGAAAAGGTCTTTCATAAAATCATCAATCATATAATAGGATGGATATAATAGGATATATGGTTTGATTATTGTCGGTACTTTTATTAACTATTGAATACAAAAAAGTAGTTATACTGGCATAACTACAGTAGTTGGACATTTGGCATCGCGGACTTTTATGTAGATATTAAAACAACATTTTTTTTGTGTTATCATCAATAGTTTACGCAGCGCACGCGATGACAGATTTTTTGGTTCACATCATTCTTGTAGTTTTTGTGTGAAAACTTTACAAACATACACACGTACGTTAATACAAAAACACAAATGTTTCCTCTTTGTAATATTGGTTTAGTCAAGGTTTAGCCTGATAACCCACAATGGAGCAGCGTATCAGGTCTAAGGTCACCCTCTCTCTTGCTCTCTTTCAGGCCTCCTGACTCTTCTCTCATATGAGTCAGGAGACCTGTTACCAGCCATGACCGCCGGAATCTCCCATACCGGTGACCTCAGGGACAGTAGGCGCAGGGCCTGCTGTTCCCACAGATAGACCTCCCGTGAGGTGGTAGGTGGTATACACGTGCTATGAGCATGCCGAATACAGAGAGAAGGGTCGTGGAATCCATGAAGTTGGATCTAGTTGATGGGTTTTCGTCAGCGTGGATTGCGGTAAAATCTTCTGAGACTGTGCCCGTGACCTCACCGAGCAAATTGCGTATATCACTGGGTTTTAACCGGTTTTATTTTGGCGCTGTGAACTGCATTTACGCACCCCGACTAATGAAATCGGGAGTGTGGGACTCCGCGAGGGTACGCACTCGCTATACCTACTAATACCCAGTGGGACCGTCATCAACCATGAGTGGGGATCCAGAGGTTCGTTGAGGCATTCCTCTCTAGCCGGTTGCAGTCGGCTCACAAATATTCTACAGGGGGAGGAGTTGTATGAACCTCCGCTTTCTATTTCCTGCACCCCTTCGTCGTGGCTGGAGTTTTTCGGTGTTATTCACCCTCTCCCTTTGCTGTGCCTCCTTAAGCGAGATGACAGTCTCGCAAAAGGAGGCAACCGCTCTCCAGGCCTAGGGGTTTTAGCCGGTGGGAGTCCGGCATAACCCGCAAAACTTACCAGTGGTGCTGCGGGTTTCCACCCCAGCGATAAAATAAGGCCTGTATCCAGCAGTGAGACGTTAATGACCTGCCTACCACACCTTATCTTTTCTTACTGGAGTTTACAATTTCTTTTTAAAGATCGCAATCTCTTGAAAAATATTTTTATTTTTACACATATAAAAACTATTTCTTTATTAAAGTAATGAAGGTTCGCACTTATTATTCCACCTTTTGGCTTTGTGTAGTGTAAGCAATACTATACAAAGCCAAAAGGTGGAATAATTAGTATTAAAAATTATTATGTCCCCATTCTATTTTATGACGACCAATACGTGATATCGTAAACGATCATTAACATAAGACTACAAACAAAACACTTTTTTGTACAGTACTACAGTACAGTAATACTGACCGATTTGTTAATTGGCGTCTTCGATCGAGTTTTTTTTGTAAAATTTAATCAAGTTGCTCAGTATTGCTGAACATTTAACTGGACAAAACTTGTTTTGGGCTTAACTAATGAAGCCGGCTGCGTACATCTAACGGTTCCAACTGATGCAATGTAGGCGTTTAACTGTACATGTATAATAGCACTTGTTCAGTCGATGGTTTTACTTGCATAAGTTAGCTGAATAACAGTATCATAAGGACTTCTGAAATTAATCACTTCTATATTCTAGTACATAGATAGCATCACGCCTCATTCCCATAGGGGTAGGCAGAGACAACATCCTTCCACTTGCCACTATCCTTGCAAATCTCCTTCGCTTTTTTCATTTTCATTAAACCTTTCATACAAGTTCGTCGGTTTAGAGTACTCTTGACCTGGCCCTTATTTAAAATGTTCTGGATTTGGTCCAGGAATCTTCCCCTTCCAACTTTCGCATTCACTCTTGACTCATAAATCCTTTTTGTCAGTCTCCTTTCGTTCATTCTCTCTACATGCCCAAACCATCTAAGCAGACCTTTCTCAATTTTAGTCACTACATCTTCTTTTATACCACAACGTTCTCTTATCACACTATATACTATATATACTAGTAACTTCTAATATACAAGTCACATCTAATGTTCAAGTAATTTCTAATTGATCTCATATTATTTTAAACTCTTGTTACATTGGAATAAGCAATAAGGACGCCCTTGCACATAGATCAATAGTTTCATTTTATAAATTTTAGCATAAGTTTCCGTATCGTTAATTTTATGTGCAATAAAGCATTTCTATCTATCTATCTATATAATTAATACATTTTTAAATTCGTAATATCATTTGCGTAAAATGTCCGACATTAGTAAATTAAAAATACTCTACATGTATTGAAAGAGTTTTTTTAAAGCGGTCCAGTAATTTTTATAAATAAAAACAAATATTCAAAATGCAAAACTTTCTTCTATAATATTTATTTGTAATACTTTATTGTCTCAGAACTTTTTTTGCGCTGGGAAATGCCTTTACGCACCCCAATGAAAGACTTTTTCCAATCGGGAGTGTGGGACTCACAGATTAACAGAATACCTACCAAAACCCAGCATATCTCACCTCATCCATGAGTGAGATCACTAGAGGTTAACTAGCTGCATTCCACTCTAGTGTCCCGGATGACACCGACTATGAGGACCTATCACTCAATAGGGTGAAGCATGAAGCGCTTACGTGCGACTACTGCCACCAAGCCTCCTCCGAGGCAAGGGATGGCTGCAGCCTCTTGCTCCTTTAGCCTCTCATTTGCCTCCTTCAGCGAGATGGCGATCTCGCAAAACGAGGTAACCGCCCAACTTCACTGGCGAGCATTATCTCAATTATGCTCTCCAATGAAAGATCTCCTCTAACCAGCGACAATTGTCTCAGAGCTTCCCTATGCACAATATTTGACACTCTGGAGTTCGACTCTGGATGCATTATTTTCTTTTGATTGAGATTTTTCCTACCGTTATATTTTTTGAACGGAATGTCCAATTTTAATAAATTAAAAATGAAATATAATTTCATAGGTATGAATAATGTATGCTTTGATTATTGTCGGCATTTTTATTAACTTTCAAAATTCAATAAACTAATTATAGTGGCATAATTACAGTAGTTGGAAATATGGTATCGCGGATTCTAGTGTAGATATTAATACGTTCTATAATATTTTTTAACATTCTTTTATTCTATTTTTAATAAATTTCGCAACGCACTCGATAGCAGATTTCTTGTTTCACACCTTGGGTTACATAAGTACATTTTTCTTAGTGATAATTTGCGGAGGAAAGAGGGTGGCAAAGGGTGGCACAAGCCGCTCTGATAGCCAAATGGAGGGAGCGGCTCTGTCAACCTAAATCGGGCCATGAAACCGTATTGGCAGTCCGGCCCGTATTAGAAAAATGTTCCGCGTGCCGCGCTCGTGGCGGTTATTGGTGCGAATTTCTCGCTCCCCACCGTCATTAAGCAGCGAGAGAGCATGGCGTGCTATGCTCTCCTTCTGCGGGGATGACGCGGAAGGAGGTGGCAAAACGATTGAGGGAGGCGAACGTGACCACTTCAACCGTTCGCAGGAGAAGGCCGGGAAGGAGGCGAAAGGCCCACGAACGCCATCTCCCTCCTTAGTGGTGACCTTTGGGTAACGGAAGCGGGGTCCGTTGCCCAACAAAGAGAGGTCCCGCGAGGTGGTTGGTGGCTTGCCAGGTGCTCCCGGCAATCCACCTTCGGAGTAAGTTTGGTCATTGACCGATTTGGGCCTAAGCAGGCACATCGCTAGCGGAGTTGCGAATGTCTGTCAATCGCGTTCTCGTGACCCTGTCTCCGAGTGATGTAGGAGCACCGCTAGGTTTTAGCTGGTTTGAGTCCGGCATACCCTGGAACATCCTCCCGAGTATTCCAGGTATCCACGAGGATTTCCCAGCGTTAAAAAAAAATTTTTAGTGATCGTTTCAAATGTTTCCTCTTTATAATATCAATTTCGATTTCAATATGTCATTTTACTTTTGTATTCATCATTTATTTTTTTTGTTATAGGTAATTTAAAGATGGCGTTACTAAATTTCAGCAGATTACTGGTGTTACTCACGTTAACACATTATGCAACTGGAGATGTGTTGAGGAGTAAGTAATAAAACNCCACTTCGACTATTCGCAGGAGAAGGCCGGGAAGGATGCGAGAGGTCCACGAACGCCGTCTCCCTCCTTAGTGGTGACCTTTGGGTAACGTAAGCGTGGTCCGTTAGTCCCGCCAGGTGGTTGGTGGCTTGCCAGGTGCTCCCGGCAATCCACCTTCGGAGTAAGTTTGGTCATTGACCGATTTGGGCCTAAGCAGGCACATCGCTAGCGGGGTTGCGAATGTCTGTCAAACGCGTTCTCGTGACCCAGTCTCCGAGTGATGTAGGAGTACCACTGGGTTTTAGCCGGTATGAGTCCGGCATACCCTGGAACATCCTCCCGAGTATTCCAGGTATCCACGAGGATTTTCCAGCGTAAAAAAAAATTCTTAGTGATCGTTACAAATGTTTCCTCTTTATAATGTCAATTTAGATTTCAATATGTCATTTTACTTTTGTGTTCATCATTTATTTTTTTTGTTATAGGTAATTTAAAGATGGCGTTACTAAATTTCAGCAGATTACTGGTGTTACTCACGTTAACACATTATGTAACTGGAGATGTGTTGAGGAGTAAGTAATAAAACGTTACTATGGAAAAACATTTCCTTTATATCATTTTTCATACAATTAGTAATAAATACAAAATTATCATATAATAAAATTATAAAATAACTCATAAGCTTATTCTTATTTAGAGTTTAGGTTATTTTTGGTTAGAGTAAAAAGTTAAAATTCACGGGTAGTCATTTTATTTACGTACTAGCAACGCCCCGCAGTTTCATCCTCGTAGATGCCGATCTTGTGGCAGTGGAAAGTCTACAATATCGGATTATAGACTTCATTTTTAACTACTTTAGGGCAGATATACAAGTAGAATAAAATGAATACAACCATCGCTATACTACTACATTATATTGCAACATTTTTTTCTACAGATTGAGGTTTTTTAATTCTTATATCTTTTGCTTGGAATACCCGATTTTAATACTTTAAAAAGTATTTTATATGTACTGAAACGGTCTTTAATAAAATAATAATTCAATAGGATAATTTAATACAGAGGTATGAATAATATGGTTTGATTATTGTCGGCGCTTTTATTAACTTTTAAGATGTAAAAAAGTAGTTATAGTGGCCTAACAACAGTAGTTGGACATATGGTATCCCGAACTTTTCTGTAGATATTAATACGTTCTACAATTCTGTAAAACATTTTTTTGTTCTATCGTCAATAGTTTCCGCAGCGCACGCGATGACAAATTTTTTGCAACTAATTTTTTCACACCTTGGATTACAATAATGCATTTTATTAGGGATCCCTATTTTTTTTTTCAAAACGAATATAAGCTATGTCGCTCAGTGAAAATGCAGCTTTCTAGTGGTGAAAAAGTTTTTGAAATTATTACAGTAGTTTTCGTGTAAAAACATTACAAGCACAAAAATATTTCCTCTTTATACTATTAGTGTAGAATTTTACAAATATTCACGAAGCAGATATGTGTAAAATATACCAATAATTACTAACACTATACTTTTTAGCACCTAGGCAGCAAGGGCCAGCGAGCATCTTTACAATTGGCAACGGAGAGCAATGCCTGGGTTCGGACCGTTCAACTGGAGGAGTTTGTTTATCAAGGAACCAGTGTAACACCCAGGGAGGAAAAGCGATTGGTTTCTGTGGAGTGTTTGCTACTTGTTGTTCTTGTACGTATCTATTCATATTAAAATAAATTAAAATTGCGTGCGTACAAATTACACATGTCAGAAGTAAGACTTCTTTGGCAACCTAATTTTTAATTCTTATTTATAATTCTACAAATCTAAAACTTTCGATTTCCGATACTTAGAGGAAAGGAAAATGAAAGATCTGTCAGGAATTTAATTGTCATCAAAATATTAAAAGTGTCAAAAATCAATACAAATAATTTATTGAGATCTCAAATAACGAACTGTAAATAATAATGCCACGTGTTTTTGTCAATATTAGAAATTATTTATTATGTTTTGTTTTTGAATTTAAAATTTAGAAAAGATATAGCCTAAAAATCGATTGCAAAGTTTTTCATTTAATATATGCATCTCTAAAGTAATTAAGCATAAAATTTCGTCATTTCTACTTTTAAAATATCGTTTTAGTGTCTGTATACGCTTTTTTAGAAAAGATTTAGAAAATAATATTTAAAAATTCCAGATCAGAGATTCTTGGAAGTCTTCAGTCGTCGTTAAATGTTTGATAGAAACCATAATGTTCCTTATATTACATACTATATATAGCTTTTTTTCATTAATTAATATTACATCCCATACAGTAAACGCCTGTGATGTGAGGACGAACACCAAAGTGGCCGTATTCATTAACCCACCACTCAGCAGAGAATCCTCCGGACTCGAATGCTCTTATAACATTGAAATCAATAACAATAATGTTTGTCAGATGAGGATAGACTTTGAAACGTTTAATCTTGCACCACCAACTACCGTAAGGAACTTTCTTTTATCTTTGCTTCCTTTAAACTTATAAAATAGCTTAACATCACGAGAAGTAAAGACACATTTGCCCATTTGCTATAGAATATTCAATAACCCGTCATGGTTAAAAAGTTAAATAAATGGATTCATAAAAAATATGTAAATTAGAATTCATGTTATATTTTTCGGCGAAGGATAAGGAGAAGATTGCAAAGAAGCTCTTATGTTTAGTAAACAATTCTGGGATATGTGAAGACTGCGAACCAACATTGGAGCAGCATAATAAATGCTCCAAACCCTTCATCCTGTGATTGAGATTGTCTGGATCCACCAATGAGACATTTATACGCTACAGTTAGCTTAACTACATTATGTATTCAAAATATTATATTTCTACTCAGGTTGAAGAGGTAGAAAATGTAACACAACGTCCTGGATATATGTGCAAGAATGATATCTTCCAAGTTACCAATCTGCACGGAAACTCATATACTGTACCGTCTCTTTGTGGAGACAATAGCGGACAGCACAGTAAGTTATACAATAATTCTAAATTCATATAATCAAAATTATAATATGTAAATTAATTTGAAAAGCGCGACTGTTATGCGGAGTGGAACGGACTAGGCATTAACATCAATGGCAAATACTTCAATCATTTACGGTTTGCCGACGATGTGGCCATTATGGCAGAGACTGCAAGATCTCTATGACCGCAAAAGCTTCTCAACAGATGGGCTTAAAAATGAACATGCATAAGACGAAAGTTATGTCCAATATCCATGTTCCGCTCCACCCAGTCATCGTTGAGAACTCAACATACGAAATTGTAGACGGGAATTTATACTTGGGACACATAGTCGGGCTAGATACGTCTAATTTCGAGAAGGAGGTCAACCGCCGAATTCAACAGGGTTGGGCATGGCCAGCGTTCGGGAAACGCTCAGTCAGTGCCAGTACGTGTTGCCAGTGATGACCTACTGCTCCGAAATGTGGTCACTGACTATGGGCCTCATACGAAAGCACAGTGTCACTCATCGTACGATGAAAAAGGCTTGGAGTTTCTTTACATGATCAAATCAGAAATGAAGAGATCCGTAGCAGAACCGACATAGGCCTATGAATCGCGAACTTGAAGTAACAGTGGGCGGGGCACATAGTTTGACGGACCGATGGACGTTGGGGCCCGTAGGTACTCGGGTAGCGACCTCGCACCGGGCGGCCCAGTGTAGGTACCTTCCAAAAGGTGCACCAACGACCTAAAGAGGGTCACCGAAAGCTGCTGGAGCCAGGCGGCGCAAGATCGGGCCTTGTGGGCATCATTTAATGAGACTCATGTCCAGCAGTGGACGTCCATTGGTTGAAGAGATTGATTGAGAGAATTTTAATGATTAAATATAATTCTGTTAACCAAAAANGTTGCCAGTGATGACCTACGGCTCCGAAATGTGGTCACTGACTATGGGCCTCATACGAAAGCACAGTGTCACTCACAGTACGATGAAAAAGGCTATGCTTGGAGTTTCTTTACGTGATCAAATCAGAAATGAAGAGATCCGTAGCAGAACCGACATAGGCCTATGAATCGCGAACTTGAAGTGACAATGGGCGGGGCACATAGTTTGACGGACCGATGGACGTTGGGGCCCGTAGGTACTAGGGTAGCGACCTCGCACCGGGCGGCCCAGTGTAGGTATCCTCCAAAAGGTGCACCAACGACCTAAAGAGGGTCGCCGAAAGTTGCTGGAGCCAGGCGGTGCAAGATCGGGCCTTGTGGGCATCATTTAATGAGACTTATGTCCAGCAGTGGACGTCCATTGGTTGAAGAGATTGATTGTGAGAATTTTAATGATTAAATATAATTCTGTTAACCAAAAGACTTCAAAACTATACGTAATATACATAATAATATATATTACGAGTATTATAACCACTAAGAAGTATTCAAAGATAATATTAAAAGCCATTTTGTAAAAACAAAACTGTGTTTTGACTATTTACTCCACGCTTTAGTTCTTGTCTTCATTAGTCATGATATTTCGTTTTTCACTGTCATTATCATTTTAAGATTAAATACTCCAGTTTCTTCATTAGATCCCCAATTTTATATATTTATCATTTTGGACATCTTTGCAACAAAAGTTGAGGTTAATTCAAAGTTTATTTTATCAATACTTTTGTCACGTCTTTTTTATATCATTGTATTTCATAGTTTACGTCAGAGTGAATGCATCAATAAACGATCGGTCGATCCGATTGGATATCAAGCTAGCAGATCGTGTCTCTCAACCGAACTTACCGCAGGCCACATGGAAGATTAAAGTCACCCAGCTGGAGTGCTTCAATACTTTGGGGTAAAATTTAAACATATTTTCGCTTAATTTTTCCTTTATTCAACTTGCGAAGGTCTTTCTGCGTGTTACAGTTATTCACCAACACAACTAAATTAAATTTGATGAATTTTCGTCTTGAAAATTTTACATCCTGCGTGGATGAAATAGACGATAAAAAATTTTATGAAAAAAAAATTCTTTATATGAAGACAATTCTGAAAATAAATAGATAAAATTCCTGCGTTATTGACTGATTAAAGAGAAACATGGGCTGTTTCAATGTTTTATCAACAACTAATTAATAAATATGAATAAGATTTTACTGCTTTACACTTAACTTTATACCAATTAGACGCTTTTTCTAAGAATGACAGAATTCCACATTGACATGTATCTCTTTCGATATTAATCTGCAGGAAATACCGAGACGGAATTCTGGATGCTATCACAGCATCCCTCCCATCTACACCTTTCAGCAGCACAGCAGATAGAGATGAATATCTAATAGGTAACTAATGAAAAAACTAGGAGTAAAAGTTCAGTGAAAAAGACCCAATCATAATAGAAATGAGAAATATTTTTTATGCGTAACTAAACGCTATTTAACTACATACAATATACTAAAATCACATGCCGCTGCTTTGTGTAAATAATCATACAATCTAAAATTTTAGTTAAAGACACAGCATGATCTCGTAAGTCTATACGTTCTTACGTCAAAAACTCTTAATCATATTGGCAAACTTGACGCTCCGACACCATCACATATCATTATGTCAATAATTTTAAAGTTTTGTTCATTTTCGTTCAGTTCTCCAGTAAAATGAGATGTGTTATTATTCTTTCAAAACAGCGGTAAGGTGGAAGTGTAGAAGTAGCCCTAAATATAACGCGCTTTTTCAGAAAATATTGTGTTCTTATCAAAATGCTGTTAACTGTAATGAGACTCATCCGTTGATTTAACGTTTCTAAAAAGCTTTGCTTAGAAATAGGATAGAAAAGTGCTTGGCCTCAGATGTTTTAAGCCCACAGTTGGGTATGATCAGATAACGGGTAGGTCAATTTACCTGACGAAAACGCTATTGGTTTAGGTCAACCTCAGTCTTAGTTTAGTCATCAAAATCGTCAAGGCTGTCTTCTTCTCTAAAATAATGACATTCGTGTTGTTTCTATCCAGCGCCGCCAGGTTGTCTGCAGTACTACCCCGACCGCGCAGGATTTTTCGAGTCTTTTAACTACAACCGTGGTGCCGGACCTTACATAGCCAACATGGCGTATGCAACCTGCTTCAAACGGTCCTCCGATGTTTGTGGTGTCAAGTAAGTGGGCCCTTTTTATAGTATATAATTTATTTATAATAATTTGTAGTTTAAACGCCATTAGGCAGTAAACTGCCTATAAGCTCTTGTGTAATAAAAAGTTATTAAAATACAAAGAAAAAGATTCTTTACCTTTACTGTGCCTCTTATGTCGCATATTATGATAATAGTTACAATATTCACCAATACAAATTTAGTAAATCTTAGTTCAGTCATCTTTAAGATTGGTTGCAGTTATCGATTACAACTGTGCTTAATCTATTTTGCATTTCTGTACTAATTGCATCAAGGGGTCAATTAACATTTAATCCTAACCCGAACATTTATCTCTAACCAGGTTAACGAATTACTATCTAAGAATAATAGGTGAATTCAAAGTCTAAGCTTTATATATTACACGCCAATGATAAAGCGACAGTCGCTGTTCTCTGAAAATCATTCATGTTACGAGAATTTTCCTGCAAATATTGGAAGGGCTGCTTTTATTAAATTGAATTTCAGATTGACCGCAGCCAGCTTCGAAGTAGCATACCGAGACGGTACCAATCAGTACCTCGACACGGATTGCAAGAAAAATCCATTCGAGCAAGGCAAGGCGCAGTCAGAAGACTACATCTTTATTCCCGAAGCAGAGTCTGTTGACGGTCTTAGAGGTTCCAGATTCTGTGGGAACAGTGCAGCTGACCGGATAATTGCTTGTAAGTATTTCTACTATGACTCTCATCAATAAACTCAGAGTTTCGTAGCGTGCCAATAGGGGTTTTTTAGATCTTAGGTAATCAAATCTGTGGCAGAACTTAGGACCTGACCATTTTTGTGATCCAAAGTATTACGATGCTAATATGACAATAGGCGAGGTACAAAATTTTGTTCATCCGATGATGAAACGTAAAGAACGATATCAACCCAATCTTCAGAATTCTTCGAAATACTTAGTTGGTTTGGGCACGTAGAGAGAATGAATGAGAGGAGACTGACAAAAAGGATTTATGAGTCAAGAGCTAATGGGAAAGTTGGAAGGGCGATGGTTCCTGGACCAAATCCGGGACATTTAAAATAAGGGCGAGGTGAAAAGTACCCTAAACCGACGAACTTGTATGAGAATCAAAGAAGCGAAATAGATATGCAAGGATCGTGGCAAGTGGAAGGACGTGGTCTCTGCCTACTCCTATGGGAATGAGGCGTGATGCTATGTATGTATGTGACTTTGTAATACAAAGTGGAAAACATTTTAAAAATATAATCCGTATAATTCTTTAGTATAGTCAAAATTTTGGAAGGGTAGGAAGACTTTGTAAAAATATTACGTTGGCGTACGGTACTTAGTACTAAGTCACTGAAGACAAAATTGCAGACACTAGGTAATATAATATGAAGCATACTTCCGCCTTTTAAATGATCTTGGCACGGAGTTAATCTAAATGTCCGTAAGTGATTATCTTATTTGTTTTTTCTTACAGCAACTCCACCGGGACCACTGTACGTGTATTTCCATACCGACAATCTAGTAACAAAAGACGTTGAAGAATCTGGCTACCGTTTTAATTATAATGTACTAAATAATTGTTATATTCAGTGAAGTGCCATAAAACGTTTTATATATTATAATGGTTATTAAATAGAAAATTGATATATGAGAGTTATTTGAAAATCAGTGACATTTTAATATTATTTAATTATTATTAGTTATTTTCATATGATCTTCTGTTATATTGTTTTTATCCTTATACATAAAAGTCGATGTTATTTTTTATCTAGATCATGTGTATCTTTTAGAATTTAATCGAATTGGAGTTATTTACATTTTTTATAAAAGAATTTTAAATTTTATTATTTAACATGACTGATTTCGTAGATTATGTAAGTAACAAACTTACGGGATGCATTTATAGTTTTTAAGAAATCCTTATTTATAATGGGTGAGAAATAAATATATATAAGCGATTACCTGTTTTAATTTACCTTTATGAGTTATTCCTAAATCACAAAATAATACAAACATATAGGTACACAGTATGTAGGGGAAAGTAGATCAAACATATCACACCATTAATCACCTCAAAATTTAAGATTGATTTCATTTTCTTTTGAAGAAATCACGAATTTACACAATAAAACTATTTATATTTTAATATACTTCAATAATGGATGAGGTTATCAATTCGTCTGAATTTTTTTAAATTTTTTTTACAATTATTGATTTATTTGGAGTCGGCGTCAGCCAAGGGAGATCCCTACATATAAATCTATAGGTCGTCACCACACAGATGACAACTGTCAAGTTGACATTCGGGATACACTTATTTTGGCTGACGCCGTCTCCTAATATAACAGTATATCGGAATAATTTAATAGTTCAATATTTTTCGTTTTATTTTACTTAGAACTTATACTCTTTTATAGTGTTCTTCGTATTGTTATATTTGGAGTCGGTGTCAGCCGAGGTGCCTACATACTCGTATATAGCTATAGGTGTATCTATAATTGTGTCGTACATTTTAGAGCATATTAATATATTTGTGTTTGTTTTGAAGGCGGTTCTTTTTTTGTTAAAATTTTTATTAATATTGTCGTTGAATATTTCTTTAAAATAGTAAAAAATATATATTTAATACGATATGTTTTATATAAATGAAACAAAGACCAATTAGTTTATACATTTTATTGAGACATATTCAATAAATATATTATTAAACCTTCCGTATACAATACAACATTATAGGATAAAAATAATATAAATGCATTACAATATGATTCTAAAATACTATATTTTATTACAATCATTATTATATAAAAAAAATATTTACAATTATCCTAACAAAATATTTTTCGACTCGTTTCGTTTTTCTTAATATTAAAAGTATCTTATACACAATTTTATGGTCTAATATTGTTTAACACGAAGTCTATTTTTCCCTGTTAAGTTGTTTTTAGAAAAATATATATTCAATTTTTATTTATTATTGAAATAACTGGTACTAATAATATTCAGTTCATCGTGTCTTTCTTCACATTAGTTATATTTAGAAGTGTACCATTTTTTAGCCTGAAAACGTGTTTCAAATTAAACGTAGATTTTTTTAATAAGCTAAAAATATTATTACTTCCGTATCAAAATTTTGACATACTAACTCTTATTAACAATATTCCGCCTGTATTCACTCTCGGTTGAAACACAATAAATAATAAAGGTACTATATGTTTCGGAGTAAAATTTAAAGGCTAAAAAATATTTTTATTTCGGATCTAGATTAGAGTCCACTTCTATATGTAAAAAAGTTCATCTTATAGTCCGAAATATACAGTCAATTCAAACATTCACTGACTCAAAATAATTTGTCATGCCGATTCATCTAGGTGTCTTATTCTAATAGTAGTTCAATAAAAATCCTATTCAAATAGTTACTCGAATTGTGGGTTCTCAGAACAACCCAAGGAACCCTTGTAACTTAAGTTTTTTGAAGTCATTCAATGATATCGTACATTGGTATCGTATCGTACGAAATAATATGAGAAATTGACTGTATCTGTTGATTCATAAAATCCTACTATGCTTGATATAATTTATTTGCAGCAGCTAAATACAAAACATTTTATAAACAAAAAATATTGAGGCAACATCGTTTTTTGTTTGTATAAAAGTGCTTGCTCATTTTAATAGAGAAATATCTTAACCAAAACCAAAATTATAAGAAATTTTACTCCAAACAAGTTTGTTTATTACCATTTTTCGCGTAATGTTCAATGTGAATCCCCCCCCCCCCTCCTCCCCGAAAAAAATACTATTAAAGTAAAATATATTCCTTTAGTTATTTCTATAATTTTACTATCGAATTTTTACATGGAGTTAGGTCGTTTTCCACAAACATAATAAATAGAAAAAATAGGCATTGTATTAAAATATGTAAAGCACGTTGATATAATAGCATCTTAAAAATTAAAGTAATACATTAATACATCATAAAAAAAAATCATCACCTCAAAAGATGGAGTAATTTTTTTTTTACAATTTTAACTTATTAAAATTTTATTTTACTTGTCTTAATTATAAGCTCTTTATACAATATATTGACTCTTATGAAAAATATTTAATTTACTATAATAAATGGACGGATGAAAGTATTTTATTTATTTTGTTTTCATACACAGTGTAATTTTAATATGACGAAGCTTTGCTAATTTGACTATTGTTGATAAATTCAATTGTATATTTGATTGTTACTTTAACATTGTATAAATTAGTCAATATTAGAAATTATTCATTAAATTTATGAAAAATAGAATGTTAAATAATTAAACGACGAGTAGCAAATTAAAATACCACATGTGATTTGTAAATATTAAAACTGCGTTTAAACGAATTGGCATAATAAACGTTGCAAATCGTCGTGACGCCAATCACGCGTTTTATCCGTAATTTCCCTCATGCGACTAAAGAAGTTTCACTTCAAATATAACTCACATATATTTGGTTGTTGTTTTAAAATTGTATAAATGTGTTAAATAAATATTTGCTGACTTGACTGTTGTTGATTATTGTTTGTGATGTTTTATGAGTAAGTAAAACAAATAATTGTTGATTTAATGACTGTTGATAAATTCAGTTACAAATTTGATTATTACTTTACTATTTAAAAAAAATTGTTGTTGATTTGACACTAGTAAATGATTATAAATATCAGGATTTTAGAACAGGAATAGTCGGATGTTTATTGTGAAAGCAGAGAGTTCTATAAAAATAAACAAAACTGTGTTAAATATGTCTGTTTTTAACGAATTTTTTGTATCTTTCAGTTTTGTTATATATAGGGGTTACACTGTTATTATGTTGTAGAGGTATTCTACGTCCTATAAAATGGTGGTCCCCTACTGACGGTGTATGTTGAGAGTGGGATCCCTTTACTCCCGTATATGGGTTCGGGAGCATTTTCATAGTCAACGTCATAATATATGTTGTTCTGGTTCTGGAAATAATATATAATGTTTAATCGTCAACTTTTTATAACTTATTTTTTTTTATATTATAACCCAAAGTCTTAGGCCGCGTCTGTTTGTATGCGATATACTCGAACTATACTGAAAGCAGTTTTTCAGTTTATGTCAATACTTTGTCAAGCTTTTGTGTAAATTTCTTGAAATTTAACTATCATCATAGGAAGAGTCCAAACAAATCCACTTAGAGCTATAATATTACATGCATTTTATAGTCACGTAAATGCCTTAATTTGGAAGATTTACAAACGGATACAGTATAAATTCTTATTATTATTTTTTTCTTTTTTTGGTAATTAATAAGGAAGAGCGGCTTACATCTTCTGCCTCAGGTTACATCGACTCTTAAAAAAAAAGGCTCCCAGCTTTTATCTAATGCTGTTGTAAAGTAATGCAATTGACGAAATAAACTATTTTAATTTTTTATGATACGTAATTAATATATATTAGTAACTTGAGTATTTCACGTAAATAGCAGTGCAAAAATTACCGCGTTATCAGCCTTGTTAGCGTCGTCGGCAAATTGTATGCAAAGATATTAATTGAAAGGGTGATTAATGAAACTGATGACAAAATATGGGACATGCAAACGGGATTTAGAAGAGGAATGGAATATAAGGATCAGATCTTTTCTTTACGCTGCATAACTGAAAAATGTTTGGCTAAACACCAAAAAGTTTATTGCGCTTTCGTAGATTTAGAAAAGGCCTATGATCGAGTGGTGAGGAATGAGCTGTGGTCAACGTTATCTACGTATGGGGTGAGCGGTTGTCTGATCCAAGCATTGAAGTCTCTCTATGAGGGTTCTAGTGCCTGTGTCAGAATAAACGGAGCGTACACGGAGTGGTTTCCTGTCGAAAGAGGTGTTCGACAGGGATGTGTTGCGTCACCATGGCTGTTCAACCTTTTCATGGATAAATGTTTGACAGATTTAAAAGAATGTATGTATGGGTTAAGAATGAATGAATTACTCATCAAATGTTTACTCTACGCTGATGATCAAGTAATACTTGCGTCATCCGCTAACGAGCTTCAGGAGATGCTAAATATTATGAATGAAGCTTTGAAAGGGAAAGGAATGAAAGTGAATGTAAACAAAACGAAAGTTATGCTTTTTGAACGACATGAATCTATGATGAATGGCAATATTTTGATAGATGGGGAACAAGTGGAAGAGGTGAAAGAATTTGTATACTTGGGATCTAAATTTACAAAGACTGAACATGTGAAAGTGATATTGAAAGGAGAGTGAATGCAGGGAATATGGTAAATGGTGCCCTGCGCGCGTTTATAAATAGCCAGAGTCTCAAAGGCTGGCCCTTTGAGTCAGTGTCTCAAAGGGCCAGACTGGCTGTGCATGCAGGAGTGTTGGTGTCAATACTTATGTATAGTAGTGAAAGTTGGGTATGGCAGAAGAATCGTAAAAGTAAAATAAATGCGGTAGAGATGAGAGCGTTGAGAAGTATGTGTGGATTAAAACTAAGTGACAGAATAAGAAATGGTGTGATAAGAGAACGTTGTGGTATCAAAGAAGATGCAGTGACTAAAATTGAGAAAGGTATGCTTAGATGGTTTGGGCGTGTAGAGAGAATGAATGTGACGGGAATGGGACACGACCGAAGGGCCTCTCAATATTGGGCCATCATGCTAACCACTAGACCAATGAGGCAGTTTTTCTAATAACTGATCGTAATCATTAAGATGTTATCAATGTATATAAAGAAATACTTTAATAAATTTTTACTATTGACATTATATTTACATCATCATATCAATATTTAAGTTTTGCCAATCCGTGGACGACAGTCTTTAGGTTTGGTTATCGATTTTTATTACATTATTTTATTAATATTGATATTAGTACTTTAAAATTTAAATATACTCTCTTAATAATGTATGTAATTTAATATTGTATGGGAATATTGTATTTACCTGAAATAGTAAAATATTATTTCACATTTAAATTCGGTTAAACGAGCTACTGTGATCCTATGACAGTCTAAACATGAGGGCATAGTATGCTCTACTATCCATGCCAAGCCGGGGAGAATTGCTAGTTATATAATAAATAAGGAAATAAAGTTCAATCTATAAATATCTTCAGTAGTGTTGTAGTGGCTTACTTACATGCATACTTCTAGCCCTGGATTTGGGTCGTGGCACCAGCAGATCAGCTCGCTCCTGTACGTGACTGGAGGCTTCCGAGCTGGTGGACTCTGTTGCCATATGATTTGTGTAACCTGAGGATTTATATAGAATTAATATAAACAAATGGAAGTTTATCGACTTCCGATTAAAAGCCCTGATATGGCGATGTTGGTTGCATTGGAGAGGAAATAAACGATGTTTACTACTAAAGTAGACTGCCTTATTGGTCTACTGGTTAGTATGTTCGACTACAGACATGAGGTCCTGGGTTCGGGTCCCGGGTCGGGCCAATTCAAATATCAATATTGAGTTTTCTATTAAGATTTTCTTAATATTTGTCCGAAGTTGGGAAGTTGGATTCCCGTCACATCGGACTATGAGAGTGAAGGAATAGAGAGTGCACTCGTGTACTATGCCTGCAAAACCGCACTGGAGCAGCGTGGTTTTTTAGAGCATAGACCCACCTCTATGCTCTAAAAAACCCCCGTTCCTCGGAGTGGGAAGGCCTGTGCCCAGCAGTGGGACGTTAATGGGCTGCTACTTACTTACTACTAAAGTGTTACATTAGTGACATAGTGTGCCAATAAAGGTTTTTTTTTTAAATTCAGCGTGTTTAAATTTTATTGCTTTGTTACACTATTTTGTTTAAATAGTTTTATTTGATATTTTAACTAGTCTTCAAATTCAAAATATTCAACTTTTTCAAGTTCAACTTAAAATCAACGAAACGAGTTCAAGTTTAACTTAAAATGCACTTAGCGGTTACTCCTTTAAATATGTGTAATAGTTTGCTTCTTAGTGCTAGTGGTATCGATTCTAACAATTCTATGGCTTAGACTAAGTTTGAGACGTGAAGATACAGTCTAAGATGAAAGTGCGCTACTCTGGTAAGAGGCAATTTACCTCTTATGGTGTCTACACAGTATCGCACGGGAACACAGATTTCTTGCTTGGTCGTACTTTTTTCTGGTTAGGTGGTAACAAGTCACGGCTGAAGCCTTCCACCAGTCCAGACTCAGACAAATTAGAAAATACAATTTCCTAAATTCACCCTAACGGGGGATCGAAGTCGGGATATCTGCTAGCAAAGCGAGTACTCACACCACTGCGCCAGCGAGGCAAGCAAACCTGAAAGAATATTGTCAGGATACGAAGAAATGCGCATAAGTGTAGATTTTTATGTAAATATCTAAATACTTTACCATACAAATTGTGATGCGAAGCGGCGGTGTTAGCGCGTGACGTCACAGTGTTTAAAGTGCCCGTGTGATGTCCTCCATGCATACCCATCCTAAAAAACAACAAAAAAAAACAAAGTTGTAAGGTGTAGAAAATAATATCACACTGTGCCAAAGCTAAAAGAAGTCTCTGATTCAATTTACGGTTAATTGATTTATTTATTAAGGCAGCCAAAACAAATCGCACTATTTGATATACTTAAGTAATACATAAGGGATAACTAGACATCACGATATCTCTCGAACCATAAGGCGTAGAGAGCTGAAATTTGGTAGGAATATTCCTATATTCCTTTTACCAAGTAGAGGTCAGCTAAGAACGGATTTTACGAAATTCCACCCATCAGGGGGGTTGCGGGGGTGTTAATTAAAATCGATTCAGCCTATATGTATCTATATGTATATATATCTCTAATATATAAAAATCTTATGTCACAATTTTTTTGTGTATAGTTTAGTCTCTATACACATTTTTACTGACCGAAGTTTCCATCGGTGTCACCCGTAGTTCATGACCTCGCGGAAATATGGGTACAGTCGTTATTTATCGGATCGAATTGTCAACCTGCTATTTAAGTCGAGTTCATTGACTCGCATATGCACATAAGAATTGTATATATAAGAAGAGAGAACTTATAGTAGATTGCAAAATTACAACGGAATAAGGTAAGTAGATGACATTCATTATACCTTGGCATTGGGACTGGTGGTAGAGTGGGGTAACCACCAAATAGAGCAGAAGACGGTCGAGTAGCCATGGTAGCAGTGTGGTCCGCTTGCTGTTGAAAAAAAATATAGATATTATTTTGTGTAAATTATATTTTGTCTTATACCCCGATAACCACATTTTTCCTTTTTTGATATTGCTTACTTTTCACAGTCACACTTTTTAAAATGTTTCCTTTTGGAAAAGGTTACTATAACTAAAGATAAAATTACTTTTGCACGCTTAATAATAATAATAAATAAATATATTAAACATAAAATTATACAAGATTCAAATAAATACAAGTAAATGAGCCTTATATTCTAAAAGTACAAATAAATATCGTATTAATTACTATGTACTTTTTTACCATAACACGCTTTATTAACTTCACCTGTATGTATGTAACTGGATCTTTGAACGCAATATTATTCTACTTTGAACGACTGTGTTTTGTTCAAACTTCTCAAACTTTCAAAGATCCGTGACAATGCAATAATCACAAAAAAACCTTAGCATAAGAATTTATTATTTTTTATACGAGATCGAACTAAAAAGTGAAAAACAATTGTAGTTTAAATAAAACTAAAAAAACATGCCTTTAGATATAACATTAAAAACTAAAAAATAACTCTTAGCATAAGAATTACATTACTGACGATAATATTTAACGTCACTGTTCTTAAAGCGTGGGGTGCTTTGTATGACATTTTTAAACTAATCCTGCATTTTAACTATACTATATTTTTAATGGATGTCTCCAGTGAGGATTATTAAATAAATATGTTTCATGCGGGTAGTTTGACAAAAGTAACATCAATGTTTAGCAGAATTACAAAAATTCTGATTTTTCTTATTTATATATGTGTCGTCGTCGTCGTCGTCGTCGCTTCAACCGATGGACGTCCACTGCTGGACATAGGTCTCACGTAATGACGTCCACAAGGCCCGATCTTGTGCCGCCTGGCTCCAGCGTCTACCGGCGACCCTCTTTATGTCGTCGGTCCACCTTGTGGGGGGTCTCCCTACACTATATATGTGTGTTTGTATGAAATTGTAAATTAATTACTTATATATGTATAATCGCTTACCGCGTAGTGATTCGCCTGTACCATAGCTTCTGCTATTTGAGCCCACCGCATTCTCTCTTCCAGCGTCACCTGAAATTGTATAATTGAAAACGATATTAAAATGCATATTATATCTTTAAAAGTTAAATTTAAATTAATTTCTGTTACTTCTAAAAATAACAAGAAATAAAAGCCAACAAAAATGACCAAGACTAATTAAGAAAAGTAAATGTTAGAAATCAAATATCAGAAGAGGAAATCGTAGACAGAATTTATTACAAATAATTTTTTTGCCAATCCTATATATGTATATATAACTGAGAATTATGAAATCTAATTTAACAGAAAAAGTAGCGGTCATTAGCTTGTAGAAAATAATTTCAAATTTTAAAAGTACTCTCACTTGATATGGTGGTTGTCCAACAGGTGGTGTTTTAATTGTGTTGCCCATATAGCTGAAAACTGGTGATCCCATACCCGCTGCTTTTTGTTCGCGAGACCATTTACGACTGTAATATTACGAAAATAATACAGAACATAAAATCTTAGTAAAAAAATGAGTAAAAACTTAATAAGAAAACCTCATAAGTCCATAGTAAGAAAACTTAATAGAACCTTAGTAAGAAAACTTCATAAAACTTTAGTAAGAAAACTACATAGAACTTTAATAAGAAAACGTCAGAAAATCTTAGTAAGAAAACTCATAAAAAAATAGTAAGGAAAAACTTAATTACACTTTAGTTAGAAGAATCTTCATGAAACTTAGCAAGAAAAATCATAAAATCTTAAGTTTATTTATTGAGTACAAGGTATCAAATGAGATACAGTCGAAGATGGCAATGTGCTATACTGGTAAAAGGCACTTCAAATAGTTTTTAATAAAAAATAATGTGCAAAAGATTAAAGCGTTGTTATTTATTGATTAGACATTACTCACCTCCATGACAGTAAAGCAGCAAGAGTCAGAGCTATCACGAGGGCAGCAGCTAGAGATGCCCCAACTGCAACCCCTATGACCTCCCCATCCATCTCACACGTTGAACCATAATAACCAGAACTGCACCTAACAACAAGAAATATATTATGTTCAATAAATATTTCTGTTAACGCCATCTATACGACAATATTGGTACAGCCTGACATGTCACAAAGATGTCACTGACACGGGCTGTTATTCCGATTTCAGTCTTCTTGAAAAATCACGTTAAGGAGCACACTTAAGTACAACAGTCGTTTAAGTCGTTATATAAATTAAGGTGTTCAAGATAGGAAAATCTCCAAATCGAAGATAGGTCTGTTCGACATATAGGAAACATTTTGGTTCTTCAAGCCGGATTACGAGAAAATCGACTTCTCCAACGAGTTTCGCCGAAGTCGAAGACTGATATGATCGACGTATACGCAAAAATTCCTTATAGTTGTTTTTTTATTATTATTTACACCATCCGTACAAAAAAATAAAAAAATCTTGAAATTGTAAGGCATTAAAAGATAGTCCTGTAAACGGTTATGGCCCGTCTGTTTCAATATAAGTTAAATAATACTTACGTGCAATAAGGCTGCCCATTCGCATACCGGCAAACGCCACGCTCGCTGCAGTGGGACGCAGCGCAAGCGCGACAATCGCGGCCTGCACGATGTGCGACTGTCGTAGCGTCCAGTGTCGTATCGGGACATACACATCTGTATAATGTTAATATTAACAGATATCTTATCTAAAACATAGTATATAATACATAGATTAAGTTTATTATTCACACATGAGCATATCCTAGTAGTAGACTACTACTACGTATTGATCTTAGGTTGTTTTTATGTCGCACAAAAATAATGTATGAAATATGGGATGGAAGTTTGTATTAAAAGTGTTTATTGGTTTTCCCGTAAAGGACACTCTTCCATTAATAATAAAAATGGAGTTCCAATTATTCAAACATAAAAAAAAATGGAGGCTACTATATGATATCCATTTCATAGCAAATTAATACTCACTTGAAAGCACCCCAGGTGTTGGTGCAATAAGCGAGATTGTGACAGTCATTCAGCTCCGCAGATGAACACTCGTCCAAGTCTTTGAACAAGACAGATAAACTACATAAGGCATGCTATATATCTTTATACATTACTTTAAAAGCTAAACAACAAATAAAAGTAATTAAAGGGATATAAATACAACAAGCAGCCTTAACAATTTCAATTTAAAATAAGATAATACTGGTTCCATCACTTCTTAGAGGTTTTGGGTGTTAAAACCTTTTTTTTTCTTTTTTTTCACGGGGGGGAAATCTCTTGGGGGAAAGGCCATGTGATGTAGGATTATACCCACTAAAACCGTCTCGGTGCCCCCTCTCGGCACATGTGAAGTGTCACCATAATATCAGTAGGAACTTTCGTCTGGTGCTTGGGTGTTAAAACCTACAACGCATAACATTCTGAAGTTTTATATTATATTCAAATAAGAAAAAAATATCTTATATGTTCTGACCCACGCGATGCTATGGATCGCTTCGTATGCCCAATATAGAGCTCCCACAGCTGCAGTCACTTTTGTAAACGCCTGGACATTGATATGGTAAAGGGTCATTCGGAGATCTTACCATGTTTCTTATCTTTAGTAGGGGAGTGAAGACAGTCTTAATCAACTGGATCGAAATATCAACATATATAAATCTCCATCGGTATGTACCCGTTAAAATAGTCAATATATCGATAAACCACGAATATTTAAGTTTAAAACAATGAGTACAAATTATTATATGTAATAGATTGATTAGTTAATGTAGTTTTTCAACTCACCCACTAATGGTAAGACACTCCCCGCTGGAGTATCGACCCATAACGCCGATGTTCCAATATTATTAGACCTTCTTCGTATAACACCAATAATGTGCTTCTGTATGTCTGTCGCTACAGATGGACGAAGTGTTTCAGGGGTTTCTTGCATCTGAAACGGGAGAAAAAACACAGTAACAAATGAACATCCCAAATTCGAAAATACGTTTATACAATATCATAAACTAAATCTTCCATACCATAATAAACATAAATAACAAATTACTTTCTACAATATCGTTATAAAAGCTTTCTTTTCAAGGTTTAAAGTTGCTTAGCGCTGTGTTCTTAGAATACTTTAAAAAACCTCATTCATAAATTAGTGTAAAACCACGAAATATGAGGAAGTGTATAAATAAAATAAATATAAATAAATTTATTAGATACAACGTCAAAGAATGTATGCCAACCTTACCGACAATTAGGTGTGTATACTATAAGAGATAAAGGTCGTGTCAAGGTCAACAATGAAAAAATAAGTCTCACTCACCAAAACAGTGTAATTGACATAGACTCCTCGGTGATCTTCATCCCCCCTGTGGACCGAGTTCACTGATCCACTCACGAAATCGTCAGAGAAAGGTGTCATGGAGAAAGCGGAGTCAATCTGTTTGTAAAGTTGATCTTTCTAATGCTTGTTGCAAAATAATATCATAACAAAATTAAGAAATTTTCCACTTCTTTGCATGATCCATCTATTAGAAATTATGCTGTTCTATCATTCCTTCTATTAGTTCATACTCTCCCTATATATGTTTTATGAAATTTATATAAATATGTTATCAAACGTAAATGTAATGACTGGCACCTCATGCCACTATATTAATATTTTTATTAAATATTAATTTAATTTTTGTTTTTAGAATTTTATGTGGAGTTTAAGAAGTTCGTGATGGCGTAAGAATTGACTTTATTCATTTTGTTTCTACTTTAGTAACATGTGATAGACATGTAGAACTTTCAATTATTACATTAAAGACTTACCGCTCTTACAGCCTCGTAGCTCAGTTGCTGATAAGGATCAGATTCTTTATCTGATAACTTAGCATCCCACGCCACCTAAAAAATTCAAAATTATGATATAATATTGTTTACACTATATGATTCAGTAATGAAAATCAGATCTTACTGTTAACAGTAAGATGCTATCTGATTTTCAGTTAAATAATTTGTGAATAAAAATCAGTCGGCTGTAAACATTAAGTTGTGAATTGAATACATTAAATGATTCGTTAATAAGAAAGAAGTCGACTGTAATCGGTAAGATGCGAATTGATTATATTTTATGATTCGTTAATAAAAATCACTCGGCTGTAAAAAGTATGTTACTTGTATACATTTATTGAGTCGTTAATAAAAAAGCAGTCAGCTGTAAACAGTTGGATGCGATTTTTTTACATTTACTGATTCGATAATAAAAAGCAATCGACTGTAAACAGTAACTTACGAATTGCTTATATTTAATAATTCGTTAATATAAATCAGTCGGCAATAAGATGCGATTTGCTTACAGATTAATAATTTGTGACTATAAAACAGTCGGCTCTAAACAGTACGATGCGAATTGTTTACTTTATGTTACTATTTAAGTAGTATTTACAAGCAGCTTTAGAAATAACTTTCATAAAATTATTGCATTTAACGATCAATTCCAAAATTAATTAAATAATAAATATATTATTTTACGCGATACATTAATTAATTACAAAGTTAAGGCATACCTTCCTATCGTATAATCTGTCTACCCTCAAATTCATTATGAGGGATATGACTCTCCTACAGGGATCCCTATGGACTCGTCTGGCATAACCGGGGCGACATTGACAACTGGAAATACCTGGAAAATCAAAGAAATTGAAGATAAAGACATAAGATTTTTACAGTGGTAGAAGCAAGCTGTAGCCGTGAAACCTTATATAAAATATCCAGGTCATTTTCATATAACATCAACTAAATGGCAGTCCTACAGAAAGAAAGAAGAACTAATAAATTCCCGATTCTCGTGGTAAATTTGCAAAGTGAAAGGGACAGTAAGACAGAATTCAAATAAAATAAAACAAAATTCTATAAATTGGCAAAAATGTGACGAAAATAACATTATAGTTAGAATAAAAAATTCAATCTAGTTTTATCAATTTAATGTCATTATACTAATATTTAATAGGTGCATTAACACCATCAATTTGGTTGCATATCTATTTATTAGATAACATAAATGACTAGCGATCCGTCCCGCATTCACATGACTAGTAATATAAATATATAACGATTTTAACTTGATTAGGATTACTACCGTTTTCCGTCTGAATATCTTTCAAATTATCACTTATTATATGACATCGCTGACTTTATTGTAGATCTATGAAAGAGGAATATCCCACTATACATTATTATGTTTTTGATGAAAGCTCCCAGGTGGTTAGCCTTTTCTAATAATAATCGTCATATTTCTCGCAATTTTCACAAAACCTTGACAAATTATATAATTAAACCTTCCGAAATAATCACTCTATTAATTGGTGAGAACAGCATGAGAATCTGATCAGTAGTTTTTGAGTATACCATTTCATAATATGTAAGCATTACCTGCTTCAGTCCTGCATTTTTCATTCTGGGCTTGATCACATGTGGAGTCATCACCTACAATGCAAGTATCGATTCTGTAAAACAACAAAGATTAATGAAAAATTATCCAGTAGGTAGTAAGTTATGATAGAGTTTAAAATGGTAGTTATTAAGTTGGAGGCGGTTTCTCGTAGAATAGCAATACACCAGTTAGATATGGATAATGGCTAAGCTAGTCTCTCTCTTTCCACCTCACCTGACTGTAGGTTGTGGTCTCCTATACGTATGTGGCCTTTGTGCAGGGTGTGGTTGTGGTTGCCTTCTAGGAGGTTGTGGTATATCATCAGCAGGAATTGCCACTCCTGTACCTAAAGATGGCCCGAGAGTCGATTGCGGTGTTGCTAGAAGCAGAAATAAAGTAATTGCAAATATGATGAAATAATTTAATTTACCCATTTTTGTCGCGTGTTTTGTTTAAATATTTATTTTTAAAGAACTGTCTAGATTTTTTTCAACAGAGTTCAAAATGGCAATGAAAATTGCAGTCTTCAATATTGAAAGAATTAATGGATATTTAAACAATATACGCAATATATATAGAGACTAGCCGAAGATCTAATACATATTGCTACTTTAGAAGAAAGTGACGCATTTCAAAAATAACTAGTTTTGCAAGAGAAAATCAGATTTTGTAAATTAAACAACTTGTTTCAATCGACTGATAACATAACGAGATTTTGTAATATTTGTGCCGAATTGAATATGAGTTTTAAATATTAGTAAATGTGTAGACCATACTGAATTGTGCTATGTCTCTAATAAAATGTCGAAAATTTTGGTCTGTTATTTCATTCAAAGCTGTTCATGTTCTCCTTATATCATCGTACTCACCGTCAAATATTATGGCAACCAACATAACCAAAGAGAGGTCTAAAATAAGACAAACTGCTTAGCGTCCAAAATAAAGGACTGTAGCATTAGAACAACTTCGAGCTTTACTGAGACCTTAGTACCAAATAAAAACCCATATCAATTTTTAATTATCGATCCAACACGGAATCATCCGATCCATCTTAATCCAGAATCCTCATAATATTTAGCCAAACAAGGTAAGACAAAATGTTAAAATACATACGTGTCTGATGAGCTGTCTGAACCTTAGTAGGAGTGATGCTAGTAGTCATTGTTGACGAGTCAAATAAGTTCAGATAAGTCCTTTTGCCATCTATTGACACGAAGCCTTGATCCCCTGATGGTGACACTATTATATCGTGATCCGTGTGGTGGAGATTTATGTTTTCTACGTGAACTAAAGGTAGAAATAAAAATAATTGTCAATTGGTTTAACTTTTTTGTTTGTATTTTATATCTGGTTTTATTTCATTAGTAATGGTTAACCTGAAATATACAGGGACTTGCTAAACAGAACAACTGCTGTCATATTTGCATGTAACATTCAGTTTAACCGCACTAAAGAATTTAACCATTAAGTTTCTTTAACATTCCACGACATTTATAGAAAATTCTAGTAGCACAAATCTCGTCATACTACAATTTAAAGGGATTTCAAGCACCAATATTTTTATTTCCAAATAATTTATCCATTTCAATAACTTTTTTACCTTTCTTTTTAAAATGGAAAAATGTTAAGTAGATGAGTTTTTGCAAATGGAATAAAAAATGCATTCAAAATAATCATAGGTGCAAGATTTCTTAAATACCTCTTGAATATTCATAATCTCTGCAAAAGGAATTTTAAATTAAGAACACTTACCAGAACCACCTTTCTCTCCAGGTCCTTGTATAGCTGATACCGTAACATCAAAGATCTCCCCGTATCCTGGTAAATGAGTTTCAGCTGCCGTAATCACTGGCGCATCAGGTGGTCTATACCTAGATCCATGAGGTTTGAAATCAGTATCGTCCAATACTATGCCGGGGCGAGGACGATAAGGTTGGTAAGGTATTCCCTGAGATGCTGCGAATAAAAATAAAAACTTGTAAGCTTTCTTGATTATTAACTATACAACGGCTTATATCGTCAGAATAAATACGACATTTGAAACTCTTAATTCGCCCTAAATGGCATAGAGCCTTTAACAAGTTCATAATGACGAGAATCCCACATAAATTTGAAAGCAGTCGGACTAAAACTGATACTTTTGTATAATATTTTAACTAAAATTCAATCTAGGAAGTCCAGCTAATTTCCAATATATTTAAAAATGCTTCCTAGAAGATGTAATAGTAAAGTTATATAACAAAATTTTGCCTTTTGATTTGATTTATAAAATAAATTGTCCTTGATATTTAAAATATAAAAATATCTTACTGGATAAGGGCAGAGTGTTTATCGACGAAGTTTTAATATCAACGTGTACATTAGAAGATGATTCTGTGCTCGGCGGTGCATGAATTATTAAGCCTTCGGTAGGCGTCGGTGCAACAATAGTAGATATGGACAATGTTGCAGCCTCAATGACCGATGGTTCTAATATTGGTTGTACGATGGTTTCATTTTTAACCTGCTTTTCTAGCTTATCTTCTGTAACTTTGTATTTATCTTTAGATTTGTCTTTTTCAATATTTAATTGTTCCTTTTTCTTCTCCTTTTCAAGTTTTGAAAGTTTCTCAGCTTTAGATTTTTCAGTTGTTACTTTCTGTGTTGTAGGTTCAGTAGGCTTTTCCGTTGTCGTTGTTGTTGTTGTAGTCGTCGTCGTTGTTGTTGACGGAGTAGTAGCTTTTGTACTGGTAGAAGTTGTGACACTCGAACTTGATTCGGAAACAGTTGTCAGTTGCGTCTCTTTCTCAGTTTCGTCTGACGTATTTCTAGATTCGGTAGTTGTTTCAGAAAGAGTTATAAAGGGCACTATATCATCATGGTGTATATTATTTTCAAAATGGGTTTCATTTTCGTTAAAGGTAATTTCATCTTCTTTATCATCCAGATCTGGGATATCTGGTGGCGGTATGAGAGTAGGTTTGTAAATTGGAAGTCCAGGATTTGGTCTACGATTTGGAGGCCTTGGTCTCCGCTGCCACGGTGGCATAGGTCTATGAAATCCTGGTCGATTAGTCATTGGTGGAACAATTTGCTCAGGTAAATTGACACCATGAGGTCTATCGAAGGGATAGGGTGGTGGGGTCTTTGTTGGATGAAATGGATATGAAGGTGGCGTTATTGGTTTATCGAATTCAGGGATAGGAGGAACATCAGATATACGAGGTGGGCCGCGATTATTTATTCTTGACGCCATAGGGCGAGGTCTTCCATTAAGAAGTTGTGTGTTAGCTTGTACATTAACATTCCCATTTAATAGTTTCACAATACCAGTGATAATATTTTGTATTTCACTATTCTGGCGCCCTTGATCTCTAAGGTTGGCTGTTGCAAAAGCTGGTGGTTGCACTACAGTAGGCCGAATTTTGGGCCCCGTAGGAGCGAGTGCACGCCCCTTCGGAGCCCTCTTCCCTTCCCCCGGAAACTTAAAGTTTAGCTTATCTCCAAAACTAGAGGACATCATTATCGCTTCCTCCTTACTTAAATAACTAAGTGTTTTCGTTGGAATAATTTCGTGGTATTTTCTTTTATGTACATCTAATTCGCTGTCAATCTCATTGTTATTCGATGTTTGTATTTCATCTATATTAATAGATCTAGAAGCGCGATTAGGCTCAACTGATCGCTCTACTATTACATGATTTTCAAATTCTTCGTTTGAAATTATATCTTCTGGTCTAAATTCGATGTCATCATATTTGGCACTAGGTACTATGTTGAAATCTAAATCTTCTATATTACTTGTTCGTAACAATACATCTTGATGCGGTTTCTGATGGATGGCTGATTTTGGTGACAGCTGTGATATTGAATAAATCTCCTCATAACCTGAAAGAAAGAAAACAACATGTAACTCACTTTGTCATTGAATTAACAAATGAAATATAGCTAAATACTTTAAAACTAGTCATGGATATTTTTTCGGTTGAATAGATAAGGTATTTAAAAAGGTACAATAGACATATTATATTCACGGAAGTGTGAAAATTTTAAAGCTAGATAATCGAAAGATTCGATTGTCGCTAGTGACTACGTTACGAGCAAAGACCTGTCGCCTAGTTAAATTTGTATGCAAATTTGGTTAATCTGATTCTATTACCTTATACCAAGTTACGCCGCAGGCATATATAGTATACTATGAATGTATATATACATATACAAGAATATGGCTTTCCGATTATTAATTGGATTAATACGAGAAGTGCAAATAAAATCATGGTTAAGCGTTCAAAGCTTTAATAACGCTTTCCTATTATCTGTACGGTGTACCTAACTGAGGTACGTGGTACGATGTAAAAAAAATCAAAATGAGGTCGGATGAATAATAAAACTAAAAGACAACTATTGTATTATACTCGTACTTCATAGCAACTGTTTGAGTACCACCAACCTTAAAAATATGTCTCTTTCAAAACAACAGACAGACACATTAATTTTATTCATATGTATAGAAAATTTATTTTATTCAACTGTCTGGAATACAGTTGAAAGTATCTTTTACTAAGAATACAACTACCATCTATTGTTGTGAAATTGCGTAACCGTTATTTGTGCAATCTGACGAACAGTTACATCTGACACAATCAACGTAACAAGTTAATAAGAGACGAAAATGGTCTCAAAATCCAGCCTAAACTATGTTGAATTATTACTGAGCATTATTTGTAAATATGAATTTTGTAATCCAATTGTGGGATCGTAATGTGGGATTGTAATGAAACAGAGTGGGATTTACCACCTTGGCCAAAAAATCTGTAAAACCAAGTCTTATCCTAGTCATAAATAGATTATGAACAAGTACACAATAATCAACTTACAAGTAGATTATGAATTATGAACCTTATAAGTAATAATTTGACCACACGTCAAGTGAGTCTGACTCTAGAAACCTGTGCTTTGGATTACATATTACCGCATTTACGTACCTTAATTTCTTGTAAATCATCATAGTACTGATACTATGAATATTATACATAAGAGTATAACAAACAGTTAACTCGATAAGTGTAAATAAGTGGATGAGGCTCTACCGTATCATACTGTCGTCTCAGTCTGAGATGTTGTAATTTCTAATGATGTTATACCCGTACTTTCTTTTATTAGACTCTTAGTAACAGTAGCCAGTGAAATTAAGTGCATTGTCTTTATTTTCTTTATGTCATTTCAATGCTTTCTTTAGCGATATGTCGCAAGGAGGATGTAATATTTGTTTGGTTCGGCCTTACCGGCAAGCTTTAACTAAATATTCAATACTACGAGTATAAGCTACATGTCGCAATTCCAATCTGCTCGGATCCCGTAACAGTATCTTTTTATGTATGCTTTGTAAGATTATCGACAAACACCGTTAATTGTTAGACGGAGCGTTGCATGCATGGATGAGCGGTATTGCGGTAAATCATTTCTCGCCATTGTTGCAGATTTCTATACTTTTCAGCCGTATTGGTTAAATAAAAGTATTGACTTTATATTTTTGACAAACATTTGCTCTATTTACATATATTTTTCTTATAAGATAAAAACATAATGTCTATAATGATTAAAATGTTATAGGCAACTTACGGAACACGTTATAAAAAATTCATTCATATAAAATAGATAGACATACATGTATCCACGTGCCATTAATTAATTTCAGTACAAGTCCATATGCTTTAAATGTTTAATTTTTTAAGATAATAGTTTTTTGACACATAAAACTAGTTGATACTCAAGGCTATTACTAACGCTTTTTCAAGGTATATATATTCAGATACAAATAATAATTAATTCAACGTTTTCCTTTATCTCATTTGTCGTGTAACCATTTATAGAATATAACTTGTTGCTAGTTAACAAAGAGCATATAAGTGCTTTTTTATTAATACCTACACTTCATAAGAAATGATTGATTTGTTAAAAATTATTTCATCAAATTGACGACAACAGATAAAACATGGATGATCACTATGGCTCTTCTTACTATAACACATAACCAGAAAAAATGGATCGATAAATTTAAAGGAAAATTACGTTACATCGTAGAACCCTACACGTTATCACAGCTATATCTAGTTCATAATCTATTTTGTATCATCGCTTATAAAAGTAATTAAGTAAAATTGGATAATACTCGATCCTTAATATAGACATAAAGCAAAAAATTAATATGGTATAACACATAAGCAAGCAGACAGTTTTTCTACTGGTTCACTAAACCAGTTACAAAAAATATATTAAAGAATTGTTGGACACTGATTACATATTTTGCATGACATTAGAACCTTCTGTAACACGACCGCGAGCTTAATTATAGATATTACTTTGTTACAAAAGGTTACTGTAGCATATATGTACATGGTAGGCGTATCACTTATTTAACGGAAAAATATCTCTTATAACGAAGTAAATGAAGTAGGTAAAAGTAGTATCACTTTTCTCATAGGACAAAGAACAATGGAGCAGCATGTACCCATAGTAATTATAAGATAAATTAAGAGTCTATGATGTTTTCAGTCGTCAAAAACCAGGACCATAATCTTTAAATATATACGTGTCTATAATGAGATAATAAAAAGTAAAGGCCGTCATAATTTTGGAGGTATTATAACTAATTACAAAGTTACCACGGTTAAATCTTTTTAAACAAGTTTGTTAAATTCTTAAGTGGACTTTGGTTGCAATCTATTTGTTTTAGTTTTAAGGCAACTATATAAAATGTTGCATCAGACAAACAACTTTAGTACAACCTAACTGGATATTACATCAGACAACACAAACTGATATTCAATAATATAAACGTATATCTGAACTTCATTGCACTTAACTCATAATAGTAAGTAGTTCTGCTGGCTTATGGCAGAAGGTAAAAATAGAAAGTAAGTAGCAAAGCATAAATAAGAACTAGAGAACAATGATAAACTGTTGACATCCCTCACATAGTCATAAATATTCAAGATTAGACCAAGCCTTCCAATCTAAATACGGGTCACCTAGTTAGACATATATAACCAAATTGCTTCCAATAGTACGTTTTCAGTTTTTGTCTTCTTTTTGTAAAATATCTACTTGTAATGCCAAACTGCAGAGTGAAGAAGGTTCAGAAATCATTGCAAGCATATTATAATATTGAAGATTATTTAAGTGACAAAGATGTTTGGACTTGACTCCAGTTGCACATGAAAGCTAAACACATTGTAACATACAAAAACTATGTTTAAAGGAGTAGCCGTTGACATTCTTGCTGGTTTTTTCTCAGCGGAATCAACTTTCCGAACCGGTGGTAGATGTATTACCAACTGACAGACTACTGATGATTCAAGTGCTTTTTGAGGCTACTTGAATGAAGAATATTTTGATTTTGATTTTATCAAAGCAAAATTAAAGAACGGCCGTAAGTAAAAGTAAAAGTGAAAAGTCGTCACGTTTATTATCATCTAGTGATATAAAAGAGTGATGCAAAACCAGTAGCCCCAAATATTATACGCTCTGCAATAGACGATATAGTGAAAAAAATTACATGTTTTATATAACGTAATCAATTAAATTGATAACCATTGACCATGTAGGCAATGTTTTATAACGTGGACCATGGTAAAGTTAGAATATCGTTGCCAACATGACTTGAGAAAAATATATAAAAGTTAACCAAAGATTATAAAAACGCATCAATCTTTTACCTTTGTTATCTTTCCCCTTTCCATTTATTTCCTATTAATGATGTATATTATAGTGCTTTGAATGAGTATTAGCAAGAATATTTATTTACGTACATACATAGCATCACGCCTCATTCCCATAGGGGTAGGCAGAGACCACGTCCTTCCACTTGCCATGATCCCTGCATATCTCCCTCGCTTCTTTTACTCTCATTAAACCCTTCATACAAGTTCGTCGGTTTAGAGTACTCTTGACCTGACCGTTATTTAAAATGTCCTGGATTTGGTCCATGAACGTTCGCCTTGGTCTTCCCCTTCCAACTTCCGCATTCATTCTTGACTCATAAATCCTTTTTGTCAGTCTCCTTTCACTCATTCTCTCTACATGCCCAAACCATCTAAGCATACCTTTCTCGGTTTTAGTCACTACGTCTTTTATACCACAACGTTCTCTTATCACACTGTTTCTCACTCTATCACTCAGTTTTAATCCACACTGCGGATTTCAGAATAGTCTATATTTTCGTGGTAAAAATGACCCTATCATACCACAAAACTTCATTATGACAGTGGTTTATTTAAACGGTTTGTAATTTTCATACAGCTCCCCTATAAAATTAGCTTTTTGGAATGCACTATTTTTCCAAGCTGTGTATTTTATGAACTGCTGCTCTATTGCTTTTAAATAACATCACTCAGAACATTAATTTAAATATATATGAGTTAGACTGAGCCCGTATTTATTACGTGTGCTACAGACTTGGGCAAAATTGGACCGACAAAAACGAAAGTACAGGGAAAGTGAACGCCAAGTGGATTTGACGGTGCGGGCGGTTATTAATATCACTTTCTGCGTTGCCGGTCACATTACATTTACCTCAGGTTCCATTGGCAATAGTGTAAGGCAAAAAGAAGACATATAAATTCCTACTATTAGTTCATACTATCCCTATATACACATATTCAAATTTTCAATCGTAAATACTTACGTAAATTTTTTATTAATCCAGTCAAGTCGATTACATTTTTAGAGTGAAACTTCTTAAAGCGCATGAGGGTAAAATTTTTAGGGATGAAACGCGTGATTAGCGTCACAAAAATGCAGCGTTTTTTATGCTAATTCGTTAGAAGGTTAGGTAGTTTTCATATTTACAAATAACATGAGGCATTTTTATTTGTGTTAATTTTCGACACTTTTAATATATTAATATTTTAATGACAATTATATTCCTAATATATCTTTTCCTCCCTCGGTCTCGGAAGTCTCGGAAATCAAAAGTTTTAGATTTATATAAATATAAATAAGACTTAAAAATTAGTTTGCTGAAAAAGTTTCACTTCAGACATGTGTACTTTGTACACACGCACTTTCCTTTGGGGTTTTTAAGGGTTTACTCCCATCTAACTCATGTGAGTAGAACCAACAATTGCAGTCTTTTATAAATATGAAAACATCATTTTATTTTTAAGGCATTGGATTGAACGGTTGTTGATCGTTGAAACGCGCTCGTAATACAGAAACTCTTTCTATTCGGAGATCCTTCTCTCTCACAACAATGTATATTTGCTATAGTATGTAAGCAGTGCTTTTAGATTATATATACCCTTTCATAATCAATCATTTCCGTTGCATTTTTCCTATTTTATATTTATTTTATTGTAAAAAACGCATAGCAATACATATTGTTGCTTTGGAAGATACAAAAAGGTCATTTTACAGTAGAGCCATTTGAAAATTACAATAACCAATGACATAATGACACTTTGTGGTATGTATCTTATAGCGTTATTATATCCGATTTGAATACAAGTTTTTGACACATGAATATATACTCTTCTGGATTTTGCTGAGTCCTTAACAAAAATTTAGAAAATTACATGATTTATTGTATTAAACTGCGAGACCCTTAGATGAAAGTTTCAATCGCGTGAAATTTGTAGTAAATAAGTTTATCCAAATAAAGAATATTTGTATTCGTAAACTTGAACTTATTAGCGAATCGGTTATCCATTTAAATTCTTATATAGACATGTGGCATATAATAAGTGTTAATACATGCCTGTCTATCATTCTATTTCTAAAAATGTGACATCATGCAATATTTCATTTTACTATTTCATATTTTACGGCGAGCGAACTGCGAGTTATCTAGTTCCTCGCCTTATTAATGAACTACCCTACACTTTGGTAGAAAAAGTGTCTAACAAAAATATTAAAATGTATGTAAAAGATTTTTACTTGCGCAATTTACATTAACATTTAAATGTGTAAGAATACTCATATTCGATTGATTGCAATGGAATATGAGTATTTAATAACAATAGACCTTGTACATAATATATTTTAATTATAATTAGATGTAAGCATAACACTAAGGGCAAACCTCTGTGGTTTTTTATAGTGTTAAGCAACAATAGTTTAAGTAATTTGTAAAGGATAATAAATAAATAAAATAAATAAATAAATAACTTGCACCATGTATTGCACTACAAATCTGAAGATAATATTTATTTTAATAATATTCAAAAGGTAAACAACTTTCTCGACCGCGATGTGTTTGTTTGTTACAAATGTTTTCTCAGAGTGTGTAGTTTTAAAGATAATTTTCATATATGTAGGTTTATGTAAGTCGTCTGTCTTCGGCGGTCTCGTTGGCGCAGTGATGCTGGTATTCACTTTACTAGCAGAGGACCAGAGGTAAATTTAAAAAATTGTATTTTTTAATTTGTCTGAGTCTCGACTAATGGGACTAGTGGCTTCTGCCGTGGCCAGTTATTAGCAAAGAAGAGCCGCTAAGCAAACAATTTTGGATCCGATGTTGCTGTAGGAACCACAAGAAGTAAATTACCTCTAACAATGTTAGTGCGCTTTCCTATTACCCCTTACCATCAGATGGGATTACTTCAACCGTTAACTTATCAGCGATACAAAATTTAGAAAAACTTTGCTTTTTAAATTTGACAAGTAATACATGAATATTTAGATAAAACAGGCTAAGCTTGAAGTTCTTATACCGAATCAATGAAGAATCATCTAGGACATACTTTTTTTTATTGCTGACAGATTAGCGCTTGATTGTGTTCTCACCTGATGGTAAGTGACGATACAGTCTAAGATGCAAACGCGCTAATCTGTTAAGAGGCGATATACCCCTTACGGTTTCTACACAGCGTCGTACCGGAACACAAATCTCTTCGTTTGGCAGTACGTTTTTGCTGGTAGGGTCGTAACTAGCCACGGCCGAAACCTCCCACCAGTCCAGACTCAGACAAATTAGATATTACAATTTCCTAAATTCGTCCTACCGGGGATCGAACCCCGGAACCTCCACTAGCAAAGCGAATACTCGTACCACTGCGCCAGCGAGTCCCTCAAATACTGTTTGCTACGAACTGCTTCTGTTTCCTATCTATACAAAAAATGTTTGCTTGTAATGCATTAATAATCGTTTTTCAATAATATTTGCATACATAATTCTTTTATAAAGGTCTTACTGAGAGCCCCCTAAACAAATGGACCGATTAAGATGAGTTTTTTGTTAACTTAACTGAAAATATTGGTTTAGATTACGACATAATTCCACGACATCGGAAATACGCAGGTGACATCGCGGAGAATACTTACTAATACCGATTAATTTTTACGCATGTTAGTAACTAAATTTAAAAATTTAGTCTGGGGTTTTGTCTGTCTGTTTATCCCCACTTATCTCCGAAACTGGCGAAATGGTTAAATAATAAAGACTTTTGTGTCGATAAAGAAAGTGATATTGAAAAAGGAGCGACATCAGGTTGCTTTATTCAAATCCCTTAAAATCGACAAAGTCCACCAACGATTCACAAATTTATTTATAGAGATATCATTTAACAAATTTATAACCTTTATTAAAAGAAAACGAATTGAATAATCATCTATAATTTGAAGGTTTACTAAACGTAAGAGTGAATGAATTGCTCCAATTCAAATAAAATAAATTTAAATAGTATTGTATTGGTGCTAATACTAAAAGGATACCCGAGTGAGTTTGCTGTAGCAGTGTGTGTATTTAACTGCTGTATTGACCATTCAAAAGGGCTGTAAAAGCGTACTTATAGAAATTATAAAATAAATAAGATATAGAAATAAATAAAGAAATTTATTTAAAGAATTTTTGATTTGATTTATTTTCCTAATCCAAATCCTAAGAGGAAATAAGACATAACGTCGCCCGAGAAAGAAACCTAGTAATTTTTTTATGTAAAATTTCAAGGTCAATTGTTATCCGTTATAATTCATTTACAAATATTCCGAGCATTAATTACACCTTCGAAACAGGTTGTACATTTTTGATACCAATTATCCTAATAGATCTTTGACAAAGTGACGTAACTCTGATAAATAAGCATTACTTAAAGAAAAAACAAATTCTTGATCAGTTGGTGCACATATTTAAAATATATACCGTTTGTATATTTATCATAACGGATAGTTCACATTTTATGCAATTCCTGTTACGAGCTATAATTAAAAAATTTTCTTTTTAATCATCCATTCAAGTTTAAACACATTTTTTAATATGTAGCAGATGCCACGTAATGGTAATTATTAAAGTATTATCAAACCTTAATTCATTTTTTTTTGTTAACCACTGAACAGAGCTATCGAAAACTCACGCAGAAGCTATAATAGTATTAGATATATATTCTTTATTGTAATTTGTTTAAAAAGTTCGTGCGTATGATCTGACTTTCATATTTTGCTATGTGACTTCTTCTTTATGTGCCTCTCCGACTAACGGAAGTTGGCAGCCAGTTGTCCATATTTAACTTTGTCCCTCGCGAGGCTAAATAGTCGAGCGGCACTCGCAATCCTGGTCCACTCCCTGATGTTGCGCAACCAGGACTTCTTCTTGCGGCCAATACCCCTCTTGCCAGCCACTTTGCCCATCAGTATTAGTTGTAAGAGTCCGTACCTGCCATGTCTCAGAACATACCCCAGATACGCAAACTTCTTCTTTTTGATGGTCTTCCAAAGTTCCCGCTGACAATTCAATCCAGAAAGACCTCTTCGTTGGCAACTTTATGGGTCCAGCTGATTTTGAGGATGCGTCGGTAGGCCCACATCTCGAATGCTTCGATACGTGTTCAGAGATCCTCTTTTATCGTCCAAGACTCGCATCCGTATATAGGTATAGGCCATACATAACAGAGGAGACGTTTATGTAATGTCATTTTAAGGTTACGGTTAGAAAGTACTTTTTTTCATGCTTTGAAAAGTAGTACGGGCAATTTCTACTGGCTATATGGATAACTTATTTGAAATTCTTTTAATTGAAACACGAAAACAAATTTTCAAGTAACGTTATTATATATTAACATTATGTAATATCTCTATATAGGCTTATGACATTAATTGTATGTCTTCGATATTGACTAAACTGACCATTGTAAAAACAAATCACTTTAATAATATAATCGATATAACATCTTATAACGGGTTATACAAACATTAAACGTGCAGCCTGTTATCATACAGCTATATCCAGTATGTCCCTCTTCAATCATTAAAAAAGGATTTCGAGCTTTGACCCATCACGCTAATATAATACTAATTAGGAAGTTATATATCGTTTTTCCCACAATTCCGGCTTTTTGAAAAGGCTTTTATAAAGAGGCATTTTTGCCATCCAAGCTTCGAATACGACGAATAGTCGCTTGTAGCAAGAAACTACTATTTATATTTTAAATATATTATAAACTAAAGTTATAATTTCTATATTCACATATGTTCTTACACTTTTATAGAGCTGAAAATTGAGTCCTGATGTTAGAACAATGATAAATATAAACAATGCTAATTGCTGAAATCAGTCTTATTAGCTAGTTAAAATATAAAAAGTAAATATTTGGAATCTGTTCCCGACAATGCACCCGTCCGTATTTAGTGCCGTAATTAACATAATGCCAAAGAAGCTGGAAACTGAATGTTAAGTTAGTTACGGAATAAATTAAACTTAGGTTTAAAATTAAACTTCTTACTATCATTGCTTACGATCGCAAAACAAATAGAAACCACATAATTGTAGGTTAGGCCATTCACTATCAAGATTCGATATCCTACGTAAATACGTTAAATATCACATAATATATAATATCATTGCATGAAAAATAGGAAGTCGCGCACATAACTGTTTCCTTATTCCTCTAAAAGTACTTATAATGTATGAGTGTTTCAATAAATTCAATGAAATTATAACTAGAAGATTTTCGTGGTTTTGTTTGTACGTCAAAAGATGTAATAAATTGTTTTGAAATGTCAATAAAGTGACATGAAAATGTGTTTTATCAAAGTAGGGTTAAGTGAACTCCAATTGGATAAAACATATTTTCGTGCTAATAACATGCAATGCAACAATAAAACTATGCTACAATTCTTTTGAATGTCTCTTATTTTGCTGCAACCGCATCGTTGCGGTACAGATCATGTCTAAATCCGTCTAACTATTCCGGAGAGCCCTTATATTTAGCACCCACAAAATAAATATATATAAATAGCATATAGGAAATGGAGAAGACTATAAATACTTAAATACCACAACAAAAATTCATCATCAACTTCTTCACACCCTTTCTTGGCAGAAATTATATTAGCTGGTAGAGTAAATATCGAAACATGGAGCTAAGAAGAAATTTAAGAGGAAATAAGCACTAAGCATTAAATAAACACATTCAAAATCATAATATGATTTCGTGAGATTATTTTACTTAACTTTTCTTTACTTATAACTGAGAGAGCGTAGAGTATGAAATTTGTATTTAAAACAGACATTTTTGGAAATAGCATTGAAAAATTTCAACTAAAACATAAGAGGGAGTAAAACTTTTATGGTGACTATAAATTGGAAGGCTGATGTAACTTATTACATTTATGAAACTATATGATAAATATTGATTATTTAATTATTTTTTAATTAATAACACAAATATCTAATCAATGCAAACAACAATCTAAATTTTAATTAAATTATTATCACTTGTGCAGTCGAAAGTAGACGCTCGCGTAGGCTGATCACCAATAAACTAGTGGCTTTTAAAAAAGCCACTGACATTGGCCGCATTCCAAATTCGAACACATGTCACTTTGCGCTGGATCTGTCAAAATCGCTTCCTGCACCCTTAACGCCCTTGGTGCGTACTGGTCAGCTGAAAAAAGTTCCGCGTGACGTCACAGATGGACTAGTATAAAAGCCATCAGCAATGTTGGAAAAATTATCAGTAGCTTTCGAGCAGTCTACCACAGAAGTGCACGATGAGATTCCTGGTAATAAATTTATAGTGATACTAAATCGGTGCTCTTTAATGGATTTCTAGTGACATTCAATTTTATTGGTGACATTTCGATCAAGTGTTATTAAAATTTTGTTTTATTTTTTTAATGTCGTTAAAATTATTGTGACTAGTCAATTTAATTGATCTTAATTCGTTTATCAGGAAACCTTTCATATACAGCAAAATGATAGAACAAAGCAGTACTGGTTTTTATTATTGGAATCGACCTTTTACTTATTTACAAATTACGAATTGGACTTTTAAAAAATGAGACGAATTTGTGAAAAGAACGTTTCCACACAAATAAAGGAAAATCTTTCTTTGCGATTGCAGACGTGATAACACAGAATAAACTTTAATGCAATTGCTATTCTGATACATGCATCTTTTAAAGACATTTATCTTGATTTAAAGCAAAGCAAAATATTAGGATTTCCAACTATCGTACTATTTCTTATAATAAATATTGCAATATCTTAAAGCGTTAACAGGGCCATGTGATCAAACGAAAAATACGATACGATATAACTCGAATAAATCAGTTTTGCATAGTTGAATATCATCCTTCAGTACCTGTAATACATTTGATTATAATATTAGCAAACGTACATATATCATAGTTTGGTGGAAGTAGAAAGAGGGAAATTGAATGTTGATTATGATTTATACCCACGCTTGGCTGATGCAATATTTGATAGGGCACGATAATCTGAGTAAGGTGTGATAGTTGTCAAGGCCCTTTGTTAATAAACATTCGTACAAAAAAACCAGATTACAGAAACGTCAGTATGACAAGCAAAGAATGGTTTCGGGTAAGGTTGTTGAACAAAAGACTAAAGAATTTGACACAATTCAGACATTCTATCAACTAGTGGAATTCTTTCCTAACTTATTCGGAGTCCGGTAGGATTGGGTTTTACTTTACTCGCGTCTATTTCACAACGTACACATTTTCTATATCCGATTTTCGTACAACAATGGGAAATTAACTTCATAATTTATTTTTATTAGATTGTCGCCGCCGCCGTCTTCGCCTGCGCCGCAGCAGCGCCCTCCGGTGCTCTGCTCGGTTCTGCAGCATGGGGTGTTGCCTCTCCCTGGGCCGTAGCCGCTAGCCCTGTTGGCGTCATCCCCGCTGGTGATGTCCAAGGCGCTGCCATCGACGCAGCAGTTGCAGTAAACAACAATGCCCGCGCCGCCGTCGATGCCGTCCGTCAAGTCAGCGACCAGGCCGCTGAACTCCAAGGCAGAGCTATCAACGCTGCTGAAGGTCAAGCTTGGCAAGCAGTAAACGCTGCCCAAACCGTCCAAGCCCAGGTTGACGGTGCCGTCGCTAGCGTCGCCCCTAATGTTGCCCGTTCCCTGGTCGGACCCGTGGCTTCTCCCCTCCTCGCTGCCCCCGCCATCGCTTCTCCCCTTCTCGCTGCCCCAGCTCTCGCTGCCCCCGCCGTTCTCGCCGCCCGCGCTATCGCCGCTCCCGCCATCATCCCCGGCAGCCAGTCCATCTCTACTCAATCTCTTTCTCAGACCCACCCCTCTCCCCTGATCGCCACCCCCCTCGGTCTTTCCGCCATCTCCGCTCACGGATGGTAATTTAACCAAAATTCTCGCATAAATTATTAATATAAAGCAGGCGAAAACGATGTGCGAATAAAGACATTATTCGACAATGGCCAGTTTATTATTTACCCTTATATAAAAAATTGTATTATATGAACATAAAAATAGGCCACTGCCTCTTTGGTCTAGTAGTTAGCATGTTCGACTACAGGCATGAGGACTTGGGTTCAAGTCCCGGGTCGGGCTAATTCTAAAATGGACATTGAGTTTTCTATTAAGATTCTCTCAATATTTGAGCGAAGTTGGGAAGTTGGCGGTGTGCTCCACCCCCGTCCATCTCAGAGCACGTTAAGCCGTCAGTCCTGCATCTGATTTCTCATAGGATCATGTCGGATTCCCGTCACATCCGAATATGAGAGTGAAGGAATAGAGTACATACGTGTACCTTTAAAATGACCCTGGTAATGTCAAATATAATATTATTATTAAAACTTTGAAGGCTTTAGGAAATCTGTAAAATATATTACAGTAGGACCAGAATGCAATTTTAAAGTCTATTCAGAAAATTCGGCTACGTAATAACTTAACAATAAACTACAAAATATAGATATTCACAACCTCTGGCACTGCAGATGTAATTATAATACAAAGTTATTCCTGCGATTTTTTGTTATTTTATTATTGTTAAAAATATATCGCACCTACGGAGTCCGCATAATTATCCTACAATGCATGAACTTTTATAGCAACTCCTTCTGTATATTCAGGCACCGATAACTGTAAAATGCAGAGTTTATCAATTATAGTATATTATTACAACAATCGATAAATAGTTGTGGGTTACTATCTTTTAAATCTTTAATATTTTTAACAAAGCACTGAACTGTAATACGTATTTATAAGAGGATAGAAATCTTTTAATATTTGCGAATTATGTACTATCGCAAAAGTAAGTCATGGAAGATAACAATTTTATAATATAAGACAAAGATAAATTTATTGTAGTATCAGATTAAAAGAACACAGACTTATTGGACGTTATTTTTCGTTAAAAAAAGCGAAGTTTCAATTTCTTTCATAATGTATGTTTAGTTATTGCTAAAGAAGAAATCTTCCTCTCTTCTGTGGTTTTTCTGCTACAAGCAAGACTTAGAGACATGTGTCCATGTAAATTTGCATTCTGATGTGATGTTGTGAAGAAGTCATTAAAGATTTAAATTCTTAATTAATTATGATCAAGTGACATCACTATCGTGTTATAATGAGTAAATAATATAAAATGAAAAGGAATGACATTTGTAGATTTTTCAAAAAAATAATATTATACGTGATTTTCTAAGAATATTCTTATGTACAATGATTAAGCAATTCAAATACTTTCGAGTTGTCTTTAAGAGTACTCAATGAATTCCCAAGACGTTAGTATACAGTGAAGATTTCTACATCAGTTTCCTATTCTTACAAATAATTTCTAATCTTAAAAGACAATACAATTATAATAATTCGTTTTGAATAATATTATTTCAATATTTAAATATTGTCATATTCTTAACGATTTTCTTGCATGCCTGGCAACCCGCATTAAAACAGCGCGGTGGGCGTAAGCTCTAAAAACCCCCTCTCCTATTACTGCGAAGACCTGTACCCAGCAGTGGGACATTGAAAGGCTGCTGCTTACTTTTTTCACCGCTGTACTCTGAACAAAATTTGAAATACTAATTTTCTCTCATCTAACGATTATTTCTCTGAAATAAGATTTCCATTATTTACTGCTCTTTATATATTTGCGTTGTTAAGAAATATAAAGGTGATACATCTTGTCTCGTTATAATTTTTTTTAATGAATATATTATTTTATTCGTATTGGTGCTACGCTCCACATGCTCAATATTGATTCGAACTTTAAAGTATAAAAATAAAATAAATTTTGTTATATTATTATAATGTAATTTGACTTAAATAAGCCTTAAATTGAGACACTTGCAAAAAATCATAGTTATATTAAATAGGCCTATAATTTTAAGATGCAGGAAAAATATAAAATAAACGTAGTTGAGAAGAACACTCAGGCATGACTTGGAGAATCTATATCAATGCTTAAAGTGTAAATTCATAATAAACACAATTCTTACAAGAAAAGATTATTAGAATTTCATTTAAATTGTTGGCACACAATATTTGTATATAAGTTTTTTATTCTACCCTATGATGAAATTGAAAATGTACAAAACGGGTCGAAGGATAATTTAATTGCATGTATATGTTTTTATAACCACTTCATCGTGTCTAGAATTGAGTAACTGACGGCTAATGAAAGTACTGTATAAACAACGCCTGGAATTTCGTGTCGGAGATCCTTCTTCGATGAGCAAATAAAGTCAAGTCTAAAAAAAGATTTTGAAAATTGTTCTCCCTATGTTAAAATAAGGGTTGTTTCTATTTATAAATTTGTTGCACTAGATTACGGCTAAGGGCTACATAGCCACAACTGTTGAGCTCAAAAAGATTGAAATTTTTTGCCGGAAAACCTTATTTGATGAGCTACAGGTAACAGAAACAACTCCTATTTACAGTTTTAACTAAGGACAATTTAAAAAATCTTTCCATAGATTCAATTTCTGTACAAAATCTGTGTCTCAAAATCCTGGGTTTGAACGTACTAACAAGCAAAGAATAACATTTTATTTGCTAATTTGTTAGTGGAGATTGCGCTCGAATTAGAATAATACAATAAAGGGTCGACTGAAAACACAGCGACAGGTCCGTTTAAAATCGTTAAGACGCGGCGACTAGTTATACTAAAAAAATAATATAAAAGTAAGTAAGTAAGCTTCAGATTCCAAAATCTGGTTCCAGGGCCCATAGACAAGTCGCTTTCGAAGTTTGCTAACGTTTAAAAAATGTAAGGGAACGACGTTTCATTTTTCGATTAGTGTCAATATGAAGCGTTATTCCCATACATTTTTTAAGCGTTAGCAATCTTCGAAAGTGACTTGTCTACGGGCCCAGGTGTGTCACTTTACTATTCCATCCATTAAACAAACATATATACTATGTTTTGTTTTTATATGACGTAATACCGTTTGTTTCAAATATACAATAAGTAAAGAGTCGTTACAAATGAGAGACAACTTTAATAAATAAAAAATATTTATTATTTTGGATCTATAAATATAACAAGTAGAATAATTCTTCTATTTCAAAAATAACACTCGCTGTTTAAGTTATAGTTATAGTTTATGTATAATACTCTGTTTAATATATGTATATATAACTATTCAGAAACAAAAACTGCGCACTTCAAATATAATTATATTATAACGTGCAGCAACGGTAAAGAAAAACATGTAAACATAAAACGAAAATCTTAATCATACAAGAAATCTCAAACATTTCAATCCAACAATTTTCTTCAAGAAAAACTTTAGAGAATTAATGAAATTAAAAGAAAATTTAGGTTTGATGGAACACGAAATCTAACGCATACAGTTAGCCTTAACAAAAGGTTATAATTTTTATCACCCTATATATACACAAAATATATATGTGTAAAGTTATTATTTAGTGTCAAAACACTTCACTAATATCACATATACAAGCTAAATTAGTGTCTAAATCACTGGGCAGACCGCAGGGAAATGACACGGTAATAAAAAAACTATCACTTGCCTGGTCGAAAGTTCACGTGCGCGGAGAATGAACAAAATTAAACCGGTGCTTTTAAAAAAGTTACTGACATTGGAGGCGTTCTACATTCAAACGTAGATCGTTATACACTGCATCAGTACGAATCGCTTCCTGCAACCCTAATACTCTTGGTACCGGTCAGATTAAGTGACGTCACAGGTGACAGTATATAAATCCAATGGCGACTTGGAAAAAGTTATCAGTAGCTTTCGAGCAGTCTACCACAGAAGTGCACGATGAGATTCCTGGTAATATATATTATTATTACAGTGATATATAAAAAAATATCAGTGATCTTTGTATCTTTCTAGTCGCACTTGAATTAATTGGTGACATATTGCGCTTGTATTTTTGTAGAGCATTTTTATATTGCTACTACAGTAAATAAGTAGTAGTAGTACTACTGCTACGCCAATAATATTTGTTTGGGAATAAATTTTTCATATATGAAACCGTGTAAACCGCAAAAAATTCTACATAAGAAAATCTGAATGTTATGGAAGACTATACAAATAGCATCACTTAATAAAATTTTGCATTAAGATTTAAATTAACATGTTTTGTAGTGCATTTTCTCAAACTTGTAGTGAATTCCTAAGTTAAAATATGCCCACCTTTATTAAATTGGAAATAAATTGTTGATATTTCAATCGATCGCAACGTTGTGTACTGTCAGCATATTATTTTTTACAACGAATTCTACGACATTAGTGGGCTAATCTGAATATCATGAGTAATTTAACAGTCATAATAATAATTTATAAATATATTTTATGAATGCAATGGAGTATTATTTTTAGGGAACTTTACAGTGGTCTACGTTCTAAATACTAATACTTTACTTTTTTAAACCCGTACATGAAGGCAGTAATGTTGACATCAACAAAAAAATTACAATGTATTGATTAAAATAGCATAATTTTAAAGTATTGCTTACATAAATTGAGGATTCCCTTTCTTTGATTTTGATAAGTAAGTTTTTACTGAAAGATAACGCGATTATAAAATTTAAGTAAATTAGATTAATAATAGGACTAAGTTGGCGTTTTTCTATATTCTGTTTAATTTTATGGCAATAGGTTTGAAATACCACCAACACAATTATATTTCGCCACCAAGGCATTTCGCCTAGAACGTAGAGATAAAAAGAATTCTATTTTTCCATACCACTTTCATCTGATCAGGTATCATTACAATATTGCCAGAATTTAACTGAATTAAGGAAGCGTTGTTCGAAAAATGTGCGTAGGACCCCGTATGAAGGGATGATGCAATCTTCGATAGAGCGCCATAATAAGGGAAAGGTGCCAACCATCAAGGTCCCGCACTGCTTTAGTACCTTCAATAAATAACACGTAGGCGTTTCCATATTTAAAGATTTACTAAATATCATGTTCATTTACTAAATATCAGCAAATACAGGGACAGGTTTCTAGGACAACTCTCGATTTTGCTAATGTGGTATTTAAATTTTGCCCTTTGTTGCATACTCTTTTAGTTTATAACTGGACTAATCAAAACCAATTCTTATTTAACGCAACAAATCCCACATATCTTACTGATTCAATACCTGACATTTTAATACCAAATACCCCTGTTGAATTATATAATGTAAGACATAGATCGAAAGAGTAAAAGTATTTAAATAATATTTTAGTGGCATCATTTAAATCAATTACGGACAGCTTTAAATGTTGGTTGAACGTTACAGATTGTCGCCGCCACCGTTCTCGCCTGCGCCGTAGCAGCACCTTCCGGTGCTCTGCTCGGCTCTGCAGCATGGGGTGTTGCCTCTCCCTTGGGCTTGGGCTTGGCCGCTGGCCCCGTCGGCGCTATCTCCGCTGGTGACGTCCAAGGCGCTGCCATCGACGCCGCAGTCGCAGTAAACAACAACGCTCGCCTCGCCGTCGATGCCGTTCGTCAAGCTGGCGACCAGGCTGCTGAACTCCAAGGCAGAGCCATCAACGCCGCTGAGAGCCACGCTTGGGAAGCAGTGAACGCAGCTCAAATCGCACAGGCTGGCGCCCAAAGCGCCGCAGCTGGTATCGCTCCAGTTGTCGCACGTTCCCTGGCTGCCCCAGTTCTCAGTGCTGGTGCTATTGCCGCTCCAGCCATCGCTGCCCGCGCCATCGCTGCCCCAGCTATCGCTCTCGGAGGAATCGCTGCTCCAGCACTCGCTGCCCGTGCTATCGCCGCCCCAGCAATTGCCGCTCCAGCCCTCGCTGCTCGCGCCATCGCCGCTCCCGCCATCGCCACCTCCGCTATCATCCCTGGTAGCCAATCTATCTCCACTCTATCTATCTCTCAAACCCACGCGTCTCCTCTTATCGCTGCCCCAGCCCTAGCCGCTGGTGCCATCGCCGCCCCAGCCATCGCTGCCCCAGCTCTGGCTGCTCGTGCCATCGCCGCCCCAGCTATCGCTGCTCCAGCACTCGCTGCCCGTGCCATCGCCGCCCCAGCAATTGCTGCTCCAGCACTCGCTGCTCGTGCCATCGCCGCCCCTATTCTCTCTGCCCCTGCCATCGCCACCTCTATCATCCCTGGCGGCCAATCTATCTCTCGTCTATCTATCTCTCAAACCCACGGCTCTCCTCTTATCTCAGCCCCTCTGTCTATCTCCGGCCACGGATGGTAATTTAGCCAAATTTTCAAATTAGACTTATTTAAATTTCACGCAGGCGAAAACGATGTTCGAATAAAGAAATTATTCGTTTAACAAGTTTTTTACTTTTAATTACATTACGAAATAATTTATACCTTTAAACGTACAGACTACACAATACCAAACAAGAACAGCCAAATGATACAGTAAAAAATGTAGCTTAATCCGTTCAGTATCAATCATATTATTATTGAAAACTATGCGGTCTCAAAAATATGAAAAGGTATACAATAAATAAAGCAATACAGTGTAAGTGGTGACACCAAAGTAAAAAAATATTATCCTTTAATAATTCGTAATGGGGCACTATTTAATATATTTTTCAAAGATGTAATATAGACATACACAACTATGGTTTCCTAAACCATGGATACTAGAAAAGAATTTCACATTATATACATTACTTTCTTTATCTAGGCTTTTCTTGTATAGAAAGACTTAACGTGTTCATTTGTGACAAAAACACCATATCAACTGTTATATCAATGTTTAAAACTCTATGTTTAATCAATATTTAAAAGTCTGTGGCATCAGCGACTAGCAAATGTTTTATCTAAAAGTTTTGGCGAAAACGGAAAATTTTGTTGTTCTCATTGAGTTCCGTCATAACTTGATCGACATAATTTGCTTCTTTCTTAATTAGTAGGATTCTGTGGCCATAGTAAATTAAGTAGCAGCCCATTGATGTCCTACTGCTGCGCACAGAACTCCTCACTCATATAAGAAAGGGTTCTTAGAGCACAGACCCACCACGTTGCTCCACTGCGAAATGGCAGGCATGGTACACAAGTGCATGCTCTATTCCTTCACTGTAGGCTGATGTGACGGAAATCCGACACGACCAGAGAGAGTATAGGTCATGGACCAACGGCTTCACGTGCTCTCATTTCGCGCAAAAGTATTGTGATTTTGAGCGACCAGTAGTTCATCTCGGCAATAATAATTAGTTCACTTCTTACGCACTGCTTCCTTAAATAACCTTTATTTATGTAGCTGAAATAGTGACTATAAGAATTATGGCAATGGCGAAATTTAAAACAGATTAAGAAAGTAAAGGACTACTAAAGCGTAATATAGAAGGAATTTCTGGGCTGTCCTCCCTCAGTGGAAACAGAATCAAATTATTGCTCTTCTATAATTAAGGATTTAATTTCGAAAAAAGTTTGAAATTTTTGATTTTACTGAAAAATAATCTCCCTTATCTAAGTTTAACTTATAACTTGCATATACATACATATATAGGACATGCACCACAAAAAAAACCCAGTAAAACTTCGTACATAACTGGAGGTTAAGTGTTTAAACACTTAATAGATGCTTCACTATATAAAACTGGTCAAATGTAAAAAAATAATGTGTGTATACTTCTTTGGCGTAACTAGATCAAAAGCTTTTCATAAAAATTATCTTTCGCCTTATTCTACGTTTTTAGAAAAAACGACACTAACAATAGATAAACGTAAAGTGGCTTGCATTGGATATAAATAGTTTATAATCTGTTTTCTATAGTTGATTCTGAAAGTTATAATTTTGATAAGAATGTCACTTGATATTTTCAATGTCACAATATATCTAATAAGTAGTATGATAAAATAATTAAGGTATTATATAATTACAAAATATTAAAAAAATTATAATGTTGACTATAGCTAACTTCAGGGTGTCGGTTTCTTGTGACGGTGTGCGCGCGCATCATAAAAAATTACTCTCATCATTTTTCCTAACGCGCCAAAAGAAGTATAACTTCAGTTAAGTAGCAGTCCATTAACGTCTTACTGGAGGGCACAGGCCTCCTCAGTCATATTGAAATGATTCGAAACAAATCAAGTACGTAGAGTTACCATATTATTTTATTCGCGGGACAATTTCATCGAATATAATACATATTAATTTCACATAGGTCCTTACATGTCCCAGTTTTACTGACGTTGTAGAATTATTTGTTATTATAATTTCACCAACAAAGTGCTCATTTTGGTACTTAATGTTTTTTTCTTATACTCTGCTTCGGAGGATACTGCCAACATAGGTCCAGTGGCGTAACTAAATTTAGTATAAAGTAAAAAAAAACCACAGAAGTTTAACTAATGATTTATTTAGATATCACAGATAAACAATTTTGACAAAATATTAAAGTAAGTCTTCAAAAAAATAATGAAGGACTTTCCAATTTTAACCATAAATGGTCTACATACTTATCGTCGTAAAAACGTCAGAAGATGATCGGTCAATAACCTAATATCCTTGAAATGGTCTTGCTGTACGGGTTTTAGTGATAACCTTAGAAAAAAATCGGATGTTTTAAATGCCAAATATGTATATCATGCAAAATAGGAGAAAATTAATGCAACTCCTATAACTACATCTATACATACAAATGAAGTTGAATTTTCGAAATTAAAGACTTGTGCTTGTCGCGCAGCTTTCTATCTACGAGTACATGATACAGATACTATGTGTAATATGAAAGATATTTTTGTTTTGTCTCTTCAGTATTTCATGTTGGTCTCTGAAATTGTTTTAACGATTTTAACGGTACTTTTTACGAGGAAGCAATAACACAAGGAGTACGCTGCTTAAATAGCATTTTTATTGTACTTTTATGATTTATCGCGGAAAAACAATTGTTTTCTATAAAAACACTTGCGCACAATAAGTGGGTAACCATGATAAATAACAATTCAGACAACAACTTGACCTGGCAACATACAACGCACGCACCTTGAGGACCGACGAAAAGATTTATGAGCTGGAAGAAGCAGTAAGCAAGCTACACTGGGATGTTGTAGGATTGTCCGAAGTCCGTAGAGAGGGGGAGGACACGATAATCCTCAAATCCGGTAACTTGTTTTACTACCGGGAGGGAGAACACCAATCCCAAGGTGGTGTCGGGTTCCTCGTCCACAAATCCCTCGTCAACAGCGTTGTAGAAGTTAACAGCGTGTCCAACAGGGTAGCGTACCTGATACTCAGAATCACCAAACGGTATTCGCTGAAGGTCATCCAGGTTTACGCACCCACATCATCGCATCCGGACGATGATGTAGAGGTTATGTATGAGGACATATCCAGGGCCATACATACCTCTAGGACCTTCTACAACGTTGTGATGGGTGATTTCAACGCAAAACTCGGCGAGCGAAGCGGGGCAGAGTTGAGAGTGGGGCAATTTGGCTATGGGCAACGGAACCAGAGAGGACAGATGCTAGCTGATTTCATGGAAAAGGAGGGACTCTACATGATGAACTCCTTTTTCAAGAAACAGCCGCTCCGTAAATGGACTTGGCTGAGTCCCGATGGTTCCACGAGAAATGAGATTGACTTCATCATGTCTACGAAACGGAACATATTCAATGATGTCTCTGTGATCAATAAAGTGAAAACTGGGAGCGATCACCGCATGGTTAGAGGCACATTGAATATCAACGTACACCGGGAACGGTACAGACTGGTGAAGTCAACGCTCCGACCCACTCGCGCTCATATTCAAAACCCCGAGAGCTTCCAACTAGAGCTGCAAAACCGCTTCGCCTGCCTCGAGGAATGCGACTCCGTGGACGAGCTAAACAATAGGCTAGTGGAAACTGTCCATACGGTTGGGATGAAATTCTATAAACCCCGTAAAAAGCAAACCAAGAGATTCTCAGACCGTACTCTTGGTCTCATGGAACAGAGACATGCAATGAGCTTGCAGTCTACAGCTGACGCGTCCGCATACCGGCAGATCAATAGACAGATCTCTAAATCGCAAAAGCGTGATGTGCGTCACTTTAATGNAATACGTTTATTATATTTATTTATGTTTAGCCTACACCACCTACCACATTCCATTTAAGCAATATCTCTAACCCAAAGGTTGCCTGGTAGAAATCGCTGCATAGCGATAAGGCCGCCTTTTTGTACATTGTTTTCTTTTCTCTTTTACCTTGTTTCTGTTCTATGTTTCATGTGTGGCGTACAATAAAATATTTTCTATCTATCTATCTAATGTAGCAGATATATTTGATGTTTTACGTAACGCTGCATTTTTGTTTTGTTATATAGAAATAGACGTCATATACATGTATACCGCAAAAGGTAGTAAATCTGTACAAATAAAAAAATTGTAGTGTTTGATTGTAATCGCATATCAAATCTCAAATTTTTACTAATCGCATATGAAAGTTTAAACGGGGCATATGTCAAGAAAGTTTTATTTTTATTTTTGTTCTGGCTGCTATTTGAAAGGGCCGAACAAATTTTGACAGGACTTTTTTACTGGCAAATAACTGACGTTTTAAGAAGTAACCTATGATGCTTTAAAATAAAACGGAAATAAAACTGCGCGCGGCGATCGCGCATATCGCCACCATAAAGTGCAAAAATATTCGCCCGATTGATTCGTAACACGGCACACGTATTTCTTTAGCAATGTCGTCTCTCAATATAAAGGGCTCTCCCCATATTCTTACGGGACCAAGAATTACGCGGGCACCGCTGTGGATAACGACTAGTTTAGCTATAAGAGTTTGAAATCGTCCAAGTCATTTTATACCAATTTCTAGATAAATTCATCTACAAATGAATGATTTCTCACACTTCCATCGCACCTCAATTGGCCTGGATGCTTGCACAGCGAGACCATACGGTTTGCTTGGCATTTTTGTTATCAAATTTAATTATACAATAAGTTTCGTGAGTTATGTTCATAACTGGCTTTTCCCCGTAGCTACTGGCTGTACCTTCGTAGGTTCCCATTGAAATGTGGAAAGAACCGTACTTTATGAGCGTCCACTTTACTCACTTTGTTACATTTCAAATCAATCGCAAAACGTTTTGAAGATCTCGTGATGAGAGGATAAACGAGTGAGCGAGTGAGGGAGAGAGTTTAGACCGTCTAAAACCAGTAATTGTGCGCGTAATTGTCTTTACAATGAAATTTAGAAACAATTTTATATACGCAATTATTATAATCTTATAAGGCTCCTTTTTCACCTATGCTTATTCATCTCAAAACTTAGTTTTTTAATGGGATAAATGTTAACTACGAAACAATAAACTGTGTTTGAACACAGTACGTCCATAAAAATTATGTCGGTAATTGAAAATCTTATTATACTTTAACCTAAACTTTTACATTTAGTCTTATAGCAAATATCGCACATGTGATGTAGTCTTACTCTTTCTCTTTGTTACGTGAAGAGTTCATACAGTTACTTAGGAGCAGTGCGAGGATATCTTATTTTAGTTTACGCATTTCTCTTCAGAGATAACATATATTACACGCACATAAAATCATAGAACAATATCATATTGTTTATAAAAAAAACTAATCTTACCATTTATAATCTGTATAGAAATCGCGATCAGCACAACACCAAACACCGTCCGCCATCTTCCCCTCGCCATCTTGTTTATCACGTGACGTCACTGCAGTCCATCCATTCGTGCGCTACATCACTCACGTCACATCACTTTTAACACTATTACCGAAAAGTTTTTAGGCAAAATCACATTGGTGTTGGGTAAATCTGTAACAAAAAAACATGTTTTTCATATTTTGCTGCATACGCCTTACGCCATCTACCGAGCTTTCAAGAAACTATATATGTGTGCTAACTCTTAAATTATAAATTCGCAAATGACCTCAAAATCCATAGCGAGAGAGCCGCTACGTTGAATAACAAACACGTAATACGGTATCGACACATTCCGCGCGAGAAGCCATGTATAGACAACACATATAAAGTCAGACTTGATGTGTTTATTAGATTCCATAATTAAATACATAAATAAATTCTACTCACAAAATAAAATTAAAAATACTTCATTTATTCATCAAAAATAGTAATTTTTTGATATTATTATCCGATATACAACTGATGCGGAAAAACGGCTAAAAACCTATAGTTATCAAACATCCATCGCCCTCTTCTACGGATCCCCAACAAATTCATACGACCCATAGCGAAACATTCATCATAACAGAATATCTATTCACTTTTCACAAGTCGACTCTTTATTATTTTAATCCAATCAATATTAGAAAAAAAAAACTATATTAACACCAAGTGTTTTTTGCTACAAATAACAAAAAAAAACATATTTGTACTTAAAGGTTATCAATAAATACGTATTTTATCGACGATCTAAAATTTGAACAAGATATATATTTATATATAGTGATGGGATATTATATGCTTCATTAATTAATATGTCATTACTGGAATATCCCAAACCGTCCTTGTAATTCCTGTTTGAATTTCGACTTGTACAACTAATAAGATTGTCTGCAGGAGGAGATCGCTCCAAGCGATAAGACCGCTTTTGTACACATTTATATCTTGTTATTTGTTGTTGTCTCTTGTAATGTTTTATACCTTTTTATTTTGTGTGCGTTAAGTAATAAATAAATAATATTGTGACTGACTTTCAAAACAAAGAACCTCCACTTAAATAATGCTAATTGTTGCTAAACAATCAAACAAGAAGCTATCGTCGGTTTTGATAAGAAAATATTGCCCCTATTGTGCTTTCCAGCTATACGTAAAACAATCAAAAAACCGGAAAAAAATCTATTCACATGCTTAGTTGAACGATCAAATAGCGGTAGTTTGATCAAATGTTGGGCCAACATACCAACGTTAGCTGTCCTAGTATGCGTGACCTAGATACCTGGGAAGGACATTCTAGACTTGCTAATTCGGACTGGTTTATATCCCTGAATGCTTAAAATGCATCAAGGGTAAGTAGTTGACAAAAGATATATTACTTAGGCCTACTAACTTTACATATCGATTGTCAGGTTACAAACGTACTGTGCACTCAATACGAATAGACATGTATATATTTATAAATTACTAGTATAAGGTCACCCTCTTCCATATATTGTTCAATTTCTCAATCATTACCTTTATTAATACAATAAAAATACCTTTTTATTCATTCACTCAAGTTACATTTTCTTAAACATGTAACGTGCGACTTTAATTTTTGTTATATTTTTGATAGGTTAGCGCTTAACTGTGATCTTCTCTGATTGTAAGTAATGACAGACTAAAATGTAATATACATACATACATAGCATCACGCCTCATTCCCATAGGGGTAGGCAGAGACAACATCCTTCCACTTGCCACGATCCTTGCATATCTCCTTCGCTTCTTTCATTCTCATTAAACCTTTCATACAAGTTCGTCGGTTTAGAGTACAGCATGCACAGCCAGTCTAGCTCTTTGAGACACCATCTGGCTATTCAAAAAGGCGTGCAGAGCACCATTTACCATATTCCCTGCATTTACTCTCCTTTCGATATCACTTTCAGCTAGTTTTTATACAGCATTTTACCGGAACGCAAACTTTTCGCTTGTTGGCACGTCTTTGCTGATGGTAAAAGTCAAGGCTGACGCCTCCCTACCACAGACTAATTAGGAAATTCAATTTTCTAAATTTGTGGAAAGCCAAACCCAATTGTAGCTAAATGGGAACTTGCACCACTGCGCCACCGAGGACGTCAGAAGTCTTTAAATTATGTATTTTGTTTGAATTTCTTGTAAAGCTTTTCTTCTTATTTTATCAATAACCTGACAGATTTTTATTTTGTCTTCCCAAATTTCTTAGGAAATAAAGTAGGTAAATTTTTATGACCAATTAAATATAACGAAATTTCGACGTCGTATTGTAAGTATGTTACATCGAAGTCCTGTCTGTATTTTTCTTATGGCGTACAATCAAAGTGTTATCTATCTTTCTATCGAAGCGTGGCTGAGGTTAACACTTTATAAAATTACAACAATGGTAATATCTACAAGACACATGTGAAGGAAAATACATTTGTATGACACAAAAACACACAAACGCGAGTCATAATGTTATGTGTAAAGACGTGAGTGGATTATTCATGCGTCCAACTTGAATGGTTATAAGTGGGTCGTACTCCACCTGCTTTACAGTTATGTTACGAATTAAACTACTTTTACATAAATAAGCCTGTGTCAATGATCCATTATTCATTACCTTCTAGTTACACCTCGTCACCGGGTTTTTCATAAGAGTATAACCGAAGCGAGTAACATTAAATGAAAATTGAGTAAATTCCTATGCCACCTAACAAAAACATATTAAAAAGAAACCTTTAAACTTTTACGTGGCCCTTTAATAATAGATTAGCATTGTATAGTTTATACAAAAACAAATTAATGAGTTAATGGTACAAAAAAGTCAGCCATAGTAAGTTTAAAGATGTATATTTCTAATAAAAGCGGATAAATAAGAAAAAGTGCTTAAGGAACGACTGGAACTTTAAACAAGTCATAAATAGTGAATTGAAAATGCATTCTTATCACGAGATTTCCAAAATGCATACGTATGTACGAGTAGACGCTTGCTAAGAACGGATTAACACATAATAGCACGGGATCCGGAACTACGTAGGTGTCAAAGTGAAGAACGGTTATTAATGGAATCTTCGAAACTTCAGCATATTTAGTAGCTTATGTTATTCTTGTATACTTTATTTCTTTTTGGGTAAATACTCTTCTGGACACATCTATTGGCCCACCTTAGAGTTTAGGTTTCGATGGCCCCTAATATTACTGCTAGATTGAACAAAAACTATTGATGCAGTTTTAGACCTGGTACTTTTTACCATCTTCTTCGATCGTAATGTTTTAAATTTGAATTCAGAATACCACACGACATGGAGCTACGCCTAACAAGTCGGGTATGCGCCTTGATGAAGGCACTTGATTATTGAATAAAAAACATGTTCAATTTAATAAAGGTTTAATTTAATAACGCGTGTTGCCTCCATAGGCTTCTACCACAGCTCTCATACGATTAGGCATAGAGTTTATCAACCGCTCTATGAAATTTTGGGGGATCATCTCCCATTCCTCTTCTATGGCAGTTTTCAACTCCTGCATCGTCTGGGCAACTGGCTGACGAGCCCTAACAAGTCTTTTTAGCTCGTCCCACATGTGCTCAATGGGGTTCATGTCTGGGCTTCTGGCTGGCCAGTCCATAACTGTGATGTTCACACCCCGAAGATATTCCCTGACGATGCCGGCCGTATGGGCTCTTGCATTATCATGCATAAAAAGGAAATTTGGGCCCACATAGTCCGCGTATGGCATCACGTGAGGTTCTAAGCACTCACGAATGTACCTTTCAGCATTTAATGTTGGCAGCCGTGGTCCCGTAACAATCTCAAGTTGAGTTTTACCGCTCGCGGATATACCGCCCCAGACAGTCCATGAGCCACCGCCATAAGCAACCCTCTCTTCAAAGCAGCATTGTGCAAAACGCTCCCCCTTACGTCGGTAGACCTTCTTCCTTCCATCATTGCCATGTAACACAATTTTAGACTCATCAGAAAAGAGTACACGGCTCCAATGCTGCTGAGTCCAATTTAAATGAGTGCGCGCGAAATGAAGGCGCGCTGTTCGATGGGCTCGCGTTAGTTTGGGGCCATTAGCTGGCTTGTGTGGTACCATATCGCGTTCTTTTAACCTTCTCCGAACTGTTCGAGCGCTCACAGATACTCCGTGGAAGTCGCGAAGTTGGTTTTGTATCTCAATGGAGGTAAGGTGACGATTTCTCAAGCTGGTCGTCACGATGAATCGATCCTGCCTTTCAGTTGTGACCCGAGATCGTGGCCTTCCTTGGCGACGAACAAAGCCGCCAGTCTCTAGGTACCGCGAATAAACATTTCGGACCGCAGATCGACTTAAATTAAGTTGAACACTCACATTTCGTTGGCTGTGTCCCGCCTGGATAAGTGCCACAGCTTGGGCGGCGACTTCAGGCGAAGTATCCATTGATTATTGATAGAACCTTACCTTAATGGTAAGAATAAGTAATGTTTGTTGCAAAACCAATGAGAAAAATCACACTTTCAAGAATTAAATCCGAGGAAACCAATAAAATCAAGTTTCTTTTATTATTCGATTGTTTGTTATCAACGAACAGGCTCCAAATTGTCTTTTGTTTCTTTAAATTCTGTGTTCGAAATTCAAAAAAAGACTATTGGATGAAATTATGAATGTTCCAGGTTCAAAACTGCATAAAAACTTTTTGCACGACCTAATATAAAATTTTAGCTAGGACCAAACGAAGCTGAAAATGCAAGGTGGGCCAATAGATGTGTCCAGAAGTATATCTTCTAAACACTACAATTTCTTAAGCGAAAAGTTGATATTGCAAACACATCACTTAAATTGTATACATTGATTTTGATATATAAACCAATATCTATATATCTATAAAAGGCAATTACTGTTCGTTAGTCTCGCTATTCCTCGAGAACAGCTGAACTGATTTGGCTAATTTTGGTTTTGATTTATTTGTGGAAATCCAGGTAAAATTTAAAAAACGTGAAAAAATGCTTGAAATATAATAGAAACAAAAATTTCGCTTTCACTTAGAAACTACTCCTACCTGTCAAGCATGATGTTCGTCTCGTCATTTAGTAATTAATTAAATTTAAAACTCGTTCAGAAATCAATTGAAAATTAAAAGATTACTTTTGTTTTTGATATTTGACATTGACCAACCAACAATTTTCAATCGCAACTATAGTATTTTACAGAGTTAGATGCGAATCTAGGCTTAAAGGTCTCAATAAAGAACTATTTTGTTCCGTTTATTTTTATTAAAGTTGAAACATTCTGCAATTATCATTCAGCTTTTTATTTATTGCTTCTCAGACGATACAGGGTATAAATAAGTATCGCCACAACATTTCCATATGCTCTTTTGGATTGTTTCTCAAAAGGTTTTCTTTAAATTCTGTTGTTAATTTTGATTACAAGTTATTAAGCTTATAGTATATACACTGAGGCAAATATTCCAGGGATCTAAAGCAACCGAACCTATTCAACGCAACCTAATGTTTAAAAACTTAATATAAAAAATAGCTGTTTTAATTAACCTTTAAAATCCAAATCATTGTATTGTAAGTCTCCCAAAACTTCTAATGAAAAAAGTATCCGACTATAATCAGATTCGTTACTGTTGGTCTATCATGGATTTAGCACGGAATTTTTTCTGTGTCCATCTAGAGATAACCATTCTGAAAGGAGTTAAAATATTTCAAAGAAATTCATTTTGTCATTTTGTCGCTGCAATCAGTCGCAAGTAGAGATTACCCATTTACTTTCAGAATTGCTAATGCACACAAACAATTTAGAAAATTAATTTTCTAAATTTGATCTCCTGAAATCAAATCTAAAATGCACTGGCATATCATAGGAACGGTCAAAGCAAATTACGAAAAGACGTTATGACTATTAATATATTGTGAAGCTTTTGTAAACGTCCGCAAGACGGTAATCCAACATGCTTTTGTAATAATTCCCGAAGTATAGGTTAGATAACAAACTTTCCAAAGGTTAATGACTCTTGATAGAAAGCAACAGAATAAAAATTTCGGTGCATTAGCTAATTAAAACGAAAATATTAAATGAGCATAACTGCACAGTCAAGTCGACAAGCATACAATTTATTCAAGAGATCAAGTGACATATAAATAAATAAATCATTTATTCAGCCAATAGAAAAAAGAAAATAGCCTTAAATTATCTATGTTATCCTAAATACATATTGGCTGAGAAGGGCGTTGCCGGAGCTGTAATGCTGCAGTCAGATGACTGTAGAGTTGAGTTTTAGGCATAAGCCCATGGTGACTTCAAGGACCGAATTGGGAATTTTTGTGACATATCGATATGATACGCATTTCCTATACTTTTTTAAGCGTTTCACTGGCTTAAACGTACTTAGAATGTCATCTAGTTTATAAGCCCTGTACCTTAAAACGCATTCCAATTTTCTCACATTTAACACGTTAAAATAACAAAAGCGAAAAGTAACGGCTATTAAAGAAATACTCAATTGCAAATTTTAATGGCGACAACTTTTGAATAACATTTTTTTATTAATTATATTTGATCTTCAACATATCTAGATATATTAGAGATCGGATATAACGTCTCAACTAACGGTGCATCAGGTGGTGCGTAACACATACTTTCTTTGGCAAACGCGTGCGGAATGTTTTTTCTACTTAACTGTTTAAGTAGCAGTAGAAGCGTTACAAATTATTTTTACATACTATTTATTTGTCCTTGTAAGATCCTGTTATGGAAATTGTCGCTAATAGCTCCACCTCATACAATTCGGATATATTACCAACCAAAGTGCAAACAAATTTCTAGCACGGAGCAGATATAGCCAAAAATCATGTCCATAGCCAAAGAGGCAAGTCCACTCTAATACATTAAAAGAATGACTAGAGTGAACACCCTGGAAATCTGGCAATCTCGGTATACTGAAGGCGCGACAGCTCAGACAACTACGTTGAGTTAGAAATAAAACCAGAAAATCTAAAAAAGCTAATGAACGCGGAAAAACTAACTATACAAAACCTTTTACAATATTGCCAAAAGGAAGCAAACATAATAAAGAAAATTAATCATAATAACGATATATATCTAGACACATAATATAATAAGAAAAAATAATCGGGTATGAAATACTAAATAAGTAATAAAAAAGCTTAAGAACGAGATCAAACCATGTCAGAGGTCATTGTAGCGACACAAGTATTAAAAAATATGGCAAACCAAATTACATAGATCGAAACATTTTTAGTGATTTTTTAATAGTTGATATTGTAGAACCAGAAAAAACTAGGACCGGAATTAGAGGCCCTCCTTGGCCACAAATTATTTTCGATGTAAAATTGCCATTTCTTAGTCGGTATAATATTAAACAATTTATTGTGTAACCAAGTAATCGTATTTCTCTATCAAGTAAAAAAAAAACAAAAGGCTGAGATAAAATACTGAATATATCCAGAACTGCCGTCTCAGTTGGTGGTAAGTAATGTAAAGTTATTATTATGTAAAAAAATCTTTTCATTTTAATCAGTTTCACATGCCAAGACCAAAAGCTACCGCAGAACATCATATCTATATACATATGAGAGATAGCCAGGTATATATTGACTCATCACGATATCTCTGGAACCATAATGCGAGGAAACTTGAAATTTGATAGGAAAATTCCTTTTGCAGAGTAGAGGTCAGCTAAGAATGGATTTTACAAAATTCCACCCATCCACGCAGACGAAGTCGCAGGTTCAGCTAGTTATTATGTATATGACAAAGACTTTTGAAACGCAACGAGCAAGATACATTTATGTGTCGTAAATATGCGACTTCACAACACCAGAATTGCACTGCCATCTTGCGCAACATGTGTCGTAACGTCCGCCTTTGACTCATCGCGAAATGGTTTCCAAACGACATCCGTTTTGGTGGTCGAAGGTTACTTAATTGAGATTACGGATTTAGGAAAAAACTATGACGCTAAATTAAGACACTCTAAGTGATATTTTGCTAAATCTATCTGAAATATAATATAATATGAGCATAAATCTTCATTTGACAACATGTTATGAAAATGTGAGGTAAAAGATGTATAAAAATAAATGTAGGTACGTAAATTATATCAAACGCCATCTTGTGTTGTAAAAAAGTTAACCTATTGGGGACAAGTCTCATTGTTTATAACACAAGAGGGATTGGAGCCTACACCAAATACCATTCTACAATAACTGTTTACATGTTACAAATAACATAGAATTGCTACAGGATATTCAGGTTTAATTATAATATTTACTTCCCCAATTTTAATTTTGGGCGTAATTAGTATATTATAAAATAAATTTTTAAAAGAGAACTTAGTGATGCCTAGTCAGGATTCGTTCGAAACATTGTTTCAGCGACCCCTCACCAACAGGTCTTTTTTAATACCTACTGTCAACTCATTTGAGAGCCTAAAAATCGCATCGAATAACAAATAAGTCTCTAAGATGTTTTATAAAGTCTTTAATAACATCTCTATAAACAGGCTTACGAGAACAACGGCGAATATGGAATATCTGCTCTCTGGGATTCCCTAGACCCAATAATGAAATTGAAAGCAGAGACAGGCAAAACGCCTTAGGAAAAGCCTGTTTATATATGTGTTCAAAACACCTTTTAGTATTTCCGTATGTATGAATATTAAAAAAACCATCAAACAGACATATTAGAAGATAATACAGAAATATAAATACTGCAGAAGAATATAGAATAAAAAATCATGCCTTTTTAACGATAGCATAATGACAGACAGTAATCGTAATTCGTAATATACACATAACAAACTCATAAACGTTAGAAAATTGGAAAGCGCTTTGAGTTCGTTGACATCGCAACGGTACCTGCTACCTGTTAGCAAAAAAACTAAACCTGTCACAAAAATTTGATATTTTGAATTAAAAATCATTGAATAATATGTCGATACATATAACTCTGCGATTTAAAACTAAAGGTAGATACTGTAAAAGTAACTAACTATATATGCATTTATTTATCTCAGAAAAAAGAGAATAGAGCTCCGTATGTATTTTGTTTTGCTTTACTATTACTAACATATTTTCACAATTTAAGCTATACTGTTAGATGCTGGTAAGTTGCGATACTGTCAATATTAGAAGCGCTAACCTAGTCAGATTTAATTTGCCTCTTATCGCTTCTTCACAGCATCGTAACTAGCCACAGCCTCCCACCGATCAAGACTCAGAGAAATAAGAAAATGTTATTTCCGAACTGTGCCCTGACAGACATCGAACCAAAGAACTCTACTAGCGAAGCGACAACTCGCACCTTCGCGTCACGGACGTGAATATACTATTATCAGCATTCGAGATGCGAGCTTTAAGAAAAATGATTAAGATTTCTTGGAACCACTTCGTCTCAAATGCTAAAGTCCTCAAACGAGCGCAAATTAGCCGCATGCTTATGACGACCATCGTGCGGAGAAAGAGGATCCCTATTTGAGTCCCCATGGTTGATCCTAGGGGGCAGGATGTCCGGAAAAAGAATGTTACAAACATTTGTAATAAAGCTCCAGTGTATACCCCAGTTGAATGGCGTGACAGCTTAATTCCTGAGAGGTTATAAAATATAGCCTCTCGTCTTATTCACTTCATAGATATGCATACCACTAAAGAATTTTAATGTAGAGGCAGGTAGTGCCAGTAACCCAAATTGTAAGCATCTAGGGACCGGTTTGCGGCCGATGGCTAATGGGTTACGAGGGAACGTGTTTATTTTTATTTAATTTTCGTAGCACCATGATACCGTCATCATCACGGATGAATATTTTTAGGTACACTTTTTCCATGTTTTCCTTGAGATATATTATATTTTCGCCAACACACTAATGCTCTGTAATATTTCTGTGATACACAGTCTTCGTGGTCTTCGCTTCACTCGATAAACTTCTATTGATATAAACAATGATGGCCACAAAGGCTTTGTGGCGAAACTACCACACACAAATATCTGACGTTAAAAGAAATATAAGGTCATTTTACCCCGAATTTTCTGCGGAAACCACATTCGAGAGTCGTTAGATGTATTTTTTAAATCAAAGTTTGTTGTCCGGATTGTCCATGCCTCAGCATCATACAGGGAGGTGGGGAAAACTTAAGCCGTAACAAGGCTCTTTTTGATGACCATAGAGATTTTTTTATTTTACCTTGTCTTGTCAATTTGCTCATGGCTGCTTTAGCTATTTGAATGCGTCATCTGATATCTGGTTCACTTCCTCCAAAATCAAGCAATAGAGCAAGTTAGCGTTCAGATGAAGCAAAAAGTGTGTAACCTGAGGTCATTTATTTTAACACCTTCGATGAAATTTCCTTCCTCCCAGTCTTCGAGGGTTCTTCTCATTAATATATACTCCGTAGAGGTTCAAAAGGTTGGGTGAATACTTGGTATAGGGTCGCGATCAATATTATGAGATGCTGAGGAACACTCATCTCTCTGATTTTATCTTATATTTCGCAATCAAATGCCTTGAAGTAATCGATGAGGCACATGAACATAGGCACTTTTATTTCACGATATTTCTCCATAATTTGTCGGACATTCGCAATCTGTTCCCTTATGCCCTTCCTTTTATAAACCCGGCCTGTTCGCTAAGTATTTGCCACTACAGATAGGGTTGTACTCTGCTACTGACGTATAGCATTATCTCGCTTGCATGGGATATAAGGACAGTTTTATATGTTATGACATATAACAATTTAATGTATATTCCAATGCAATGAAATAAACATTCATAGTTTTTTATCCATTTCGCTAGTTAAAAAGTTAATGATTACTGAATGATTCGTTAACACCTTACTATATTACACACTGTAAAGCAGAGAACTACAATTGTGTTACCAACAGTTTTTTTTATCTATATCCGTCTAGTCTTCACCTAGTTTTAGCATAGCGTGCAACGTATGGTCTAATTAGGTTGAACCTACTCAACCGTTGACAATTTAACAAAAACCTTTTTTTTAACTGAAGCAATATGTACTAACACATTAAATGTATGTACATATGACTTTTCTTAAAAATGGTCTTCTTTCCACATGTCAGTTTGCAGTTATTACATAAAACTTTCTAATAACTAATTAACGTTACAGGTAAGGTTTCCTAGCGTAACACATTTCCAAACTTATAAAATATACTTCCGCTTAAGCGAGCTGAAAACTTTCTCTAAATTAATTACTTTTCACAATTTTAACTTCGAAGTTACTTATTTTTATTTCTCGCTTTAATCCATAAGGCTTCAGATCCACAGTCTAATTCAAGGTTATATTTATCTATTATATTTCAAACTACCGCACTTAATAGATATTAAAATAAACTTTCAAAGTGTTATAATTCATTGTAGAAAACATATATAAAAATATCCCGGAATTTTGAAGGAAAGAAATTATAATTAATGTTTCATGCGTTTGTATTCATTAGATAAAACCATAATATCAACATAGAAACCGGTATAATTTGCAAGCTGCAATTAGAGGAAATAATGCATTGAATTATTTAAAGCTTTATGATAATCAATTTTAGTATACTCACTTATGAAATCAAATGATCAGCTGGCTATTCAAAAATATTTTGAATGGAAAAGACAACGCACTGGTTTGCTCCTTGCACAAAAACTTTCACCTCACACCGACGAAGAGTTCCGTTTAACACTCACTATTGTCACACTATAATACAGACACGAAATACACCAATACTCGGTAATTATTTGTTATCTTACGTTCAGTAAAGGTTAGATATAATGAAAAGTTGCATTAAGTTATGTGAATCTCGGGAATTTCATTTTTAAACAAACGCGCGTATTGCTTTCCGAGGCAGAGGCGACTGACGCGATTCAAAATCGTTCGTCATGTGTTGGAAAAGGAGATGAGATACCAATCTCTTGTAAAAGACAGTGATGGGTATAGGGTGTCATGTAGCGGTAATTTTTTTCCCCTTTCGCGCCCAACTTTCTAAACATCTAGAGATAATTTCTAATATATCTACGAATTTCGTATCTATTAGCTCAAATTTATTAATAAAATTAATTTTGACACTTCTAACACGACATAACATTTATTCATTTAACATATTTTTTAAATTGAAGTCAATTCTACTGAAAATTGTTATAACGAAATAATACGTCACTCGCATTATAGAGTGATTATTAAATTCAGATCACGTTACTATGGCTCGTTGGTCTAGGGGTATGATTCTCGCTTCGGGTGCGAGAGGTCCCGGGTTCAAATCCCGGACGAGCCCAATGAAAACAATTTTTGTATCTTTAGTAATTTCTAATATTATTTTACTGTAAACTTAAATTATGTGGACTCTATAACTTTCATCAGCCACAGTATCTATACAATTGGATGCTGTTTTGACATATATGAATATTACATTTTCAATGAGATTTATTGAAACCTTATTAAATAATTTGCTTTATTTGAAGAAATTTTGAAAGTTAATAGTAGTCAATCTAGTATTACGTGGAAGAACTACTCTCTTCGCTACATTTTTTAAATTGTGTAATAATGTACGAAAACTTATCATATTTACATGTTCCAAATATATAAAAAAATGTATATAAGAAGAAAATTTTCTTTTACTGTCAATACTTATTTTCTGTATCAATATTCAATTTAAAAATATCACGTAATTTTTTTTTTATATACACGAAATGTAAACACAACCGCCATCTTTCAGCGGTTCCAAGAACTTTTTCAGTTTTGTCTACAACTATTATTCCAAGATGACGCTGATAACAATGATGTATAAAGATACGAAATTAGATTGTCAATTTTTCGTTCAAAAGTGTATTGTATTTTGTTGTACATGCTTTTGGTAGTATTGTACAACAGGTGTTTAATTCCACATCCCCCGTCCCGCGACCCGTGCCCTTCAGGCTTCATAACAACCGATAGCTAAAAGTTCACCGTAAACTTTTATCGTTGAAGAAAGTTTGTTTATAGTTTATTTAGCCAAAATAAAATGTGATAAATGATAGAATTCATTTAAAAAGATTTTCTTAAATTGTTTAGTGCATTTTTAAAAGCGAAAACGCTTGCTATATTGTTTTATTATGTCTGCAACAACTGGTAGTAGTTCGTCCCAAAGTCCTCCAGCCATGGCATCCATCAGCGATGTCAGTGCGTTATTTCAAACGGCGAAGAAATATGAAGAATTAAACGTTATTGGAACAGGTACAGGTTTTTTTTATTGGACCTATAACCTAATAATTAAACCATGTGCCGGTTCGGTCAACTGACGTTCTCGCGCAAATTTTCTTTTATAGTTTGATGTGAATATAAACTTTTAAATTAATATGTTTCCAACGTAATTTTATAAAAACCTACAGAAGTTGTGTTATTGCATTTTATTTTCTTTCATAGCTTATTTTCTCTCATTGTGTTCCACATTCAAAATTAATTCACCCGGAATCTCGATAATAATTGGTCCGTGAAAGAGGGAGATAGGAATATGGTGTTGTTTCCTATTGTGTTTATTTTTTAGTTGTATATTAATATTTCATGTTTACAAACTTTCAACTTAAAATTAAGTTATAAAATCATTATATTTACGTTATTATATTTTACTGTATATATTTATCTGTATAAACTCACAAAGTAGAGAAATTATAACATAATTTTCTACTGCTGTATGAGAAATAAATAAAAAATTAAACAAAGGTATTTTCCATTTTATTGAATATATTTTATATGTTGACTTTCTAGTTGTACTTGTAACACAAGTTAGCTTGTTTTACTTGTTGTACTTATCAACAGAACTCTTGCAAAACAAAACTGGATTTGACCTTTGGAAAGTTTTGCTTATACATTTGATTTCAATATTAAGGTAGCCAAGTAAATAACATACTTATGAATTCATATCATATTCATTTAAAAATCTTACCAAATATTCTTTATTCAAATAGACTTTTACAGCACCTTTTAATTATCAAATACAACCAATGATATTAAAGTATGATTTAAAATCTAAAGTTACAGATGTTCCTTCGTTTACTGTTTTGGGAACAACAAACATATAAAGTTATACAATTGTTGAAAAGAGGAAAGATTAGAGAACTTCTGTTGTTCCAATTAAACTCTGAATGATATTATTTTGACCTACTATTTACAGGAGCATATGGGACTGTTTATAAAGCAAGGGACCTGCACAATGGTGGTCAAATTGTTGCCATGAAAAAAGTTAAGGTAGCTTTAACCGAAGATGGTATACCACTTTCTACTTTAAGAGAAATTGCACTTCTGCGACAATTAGAGGCATATAGACATCCTAATATTGTAAGGTAAGAACACTTTGATAATTATTATTATTATTATTTATAATAGGCTAAGCAGCTTTCACTGATGGGTCTATATCAATTTTAGTGTATTCAATTGTGCTCTTTGCCATTTCTGTGCTTGTCGAGTCTATTAAACTGATTTAGCGACAGTCACCACACTTTCAGGCAATCTGTTCCACTGGTGTACAACTGAGAAAGTGCTTCAATGGGTTTGATGATACTCGCTTATAGCAGAGTTTAAAATTGTGACCTATTAGGTTGGGGCTACACTTTTTATAAACTACTTCATCAAACCCTGACATGTTGTAGAAACTATTCATGATTTTTTAAGCTTTTATGAGATCGCCTCGTTCTCCCCTACTCTTAAGGGTGCTGAGTCCAAGTTTTGCAAGCCTTTGCAATATGTAAAATTTTGCAATTCTCGTGGCATTTTAGTAGGCTCTGCACTTTTATATTCAACCATATTTTGTTACAGATTTAGATTAATAGTTAGATGTACTTTATTACCCACAGAATAAAGAAAAATGTACAATGACTTATTTAATGAACAGATTGTTATTGTTTTAAGCAATCTCTGTCAGGCAACCCTTAAAGCCTTAGTATTTGTCATAATTCTATAATTGTTATTGAAAATGTATGTGTTGTATTTAAAATTATAACAGCTATCTGTGATTATAATCACACTTTTGATTTTTGAAATTGCAATATACCAAAATTGTTTACGACAAAAGTGTGTCTCAACCCTTATTTTTAATGCATATCATGACATGAAGTTTTACAGAATAAAATATATTTTTAATTTTTTTTGTATTATTTATTACACATAGTGGGTGTGAAAGTGATCCTTTGTAAATTTCCTTCCTCAGACTTCTTGATGTTTGCCATGGAGGGCAGTCAATGGAAAGAGACCATCAGCTCGTCCTGTTCCTGGTTTTTGAGCATGTTGAGCAAGATCTGGATTCCTATTTAAAGAGAGCACCTGGTCCACTATCTGAACACAGAATCAGGGTAATTTCTTGTCAACTTATATTACTTTATAGCTTTATCTCACTTTCCTGTCACATTAAAAAAAAAAACAACATTAAAATATATAGACTTCATTAATGCCCTAGGACTTCATTGTCAATTTTGTGACTTTCATTTATTTTTATGGTATAAATCTGTATACAGGGAGAGAAATAAAATTATCTCACAGCACATTTGATACTGGGTAAAAAGCTACTAGTTATAGAATGTCCTTGATTGTTGATAGTTTTACCTTATCCATATGTAGAGTGAAGCTTCCTGAAATGCAATCAAAAGAAGTTCACATTTTATCTGTACCAATCTGACATACATATTTAGGATTTGATATGTATTTAGATAGTGTAGTTGATTTCATGAAGGCCCCTACTTAGTGTCCCTTATTTTACTTTTAATGATGTTAGAACCCTGTAGCGGAGCACTGACTGCAACTTATTATTTTATTAACTTTCATTCAGTTAGGTGAGTGAAGGAACATAGTAGGTCTTTGAAGTAGAAAAAGCTTGGCAATGATTTTAAACAGAAACTGGCAGTTCCATTGACTCAACAAACGTCTATATGCAACATGATTCACTTATCCTTAGCCAAACCATATGTTTAAATGCCTTAATATTATTATTTAGCAGTGGGGCCCACTGAGGCAGCAGATGCATGTGGACCCTTGTGGATCTTTTGTATGCTCTCCATCCTTTAGTCTTCCCTAAATGTACTCAAAAACCTATTCCAAAAGTCCGAGAGTTGGCTTTAGGTTGGAGCCGTTAAAGTCATCTGGTTGCGGATAGGCCACTCCCAGTAGACTCATTCGTATCCTAGCTAAGACATTGCATTCGCACAGTAGGTGCCTTATAGTCTCTTCTTCATTGCAGGCTCTGCAAGTAGAGTCTTCCGCAATACCCATAGCCATTGTACTGTAGTGGCCAATTGCAATTTCCACTGCATACCTTACCTGTCTTCTACTTAAGTTTTTGAAGCCTTTCGTGATGTCTGGTTTTACTGCATCCAAGAACGTTTTGGAATGCCTTAGGCCCCTATAATTGTGCCATTCCGCCAATTCGCCTTTGCTGGCATATTTTAGTAGTGCGGTATTCATCACACACAGTGCTATTGCTATACAGGGTTCAGGACTTATGAACCCTGTATAGCCCTCTGTTCGATCCAGCTTGAACCAGCTCATCACCTTACTTGTTACCTATGCAAGCCTTACCATATTGATCTGTCCAAGACAGTTAAGGCTTCTCACACATTCCAGCACTAGGCCAGATCTGATTTTGCTTGTGTCAAGTGCTTTTAGTGCCTCCCTGGCTATGACTGGAGATGATTATTTTCCTACCAATGACTTTGCGGTTCAACATTTCTTTGACACAGGCATTTATGGCAAACATTTCTGCTTGAAAAACCGTAGAGTATTGCTCAAGGCTGTAGCTTCTGCTTAAATGCCTTGGCTGTAACTTTTGATATGCAAAAGTGCTAATTAGAGAACAAAGATACCCAAAATATCTATTTAATCTACATACAGCTTTGAGGTGTCTTTTGTTTAATGTCTTACTAACAAATCATATATATAATAAATATTTTTTTACAGAGCATGTCCTATGATATATTATCTGGAGTGGATTTTCTACACTCCCATAGAATAGTCCATCGTGATCTGAAGCCTCACAACCTGCTGGTGACATCCACAGGGCGGGTAAAACTTGCTGACTTTGGTCTGGCAAAGACATATGACACAGAAATGAAACTAACCAGTGTGGTAAGTTGTAAGATTATATCTATGACAAAGTTTCTATTGCTAGTGTAGTGGTACTTTTAAGCTTTTGCTATCACAGATTTCGCGATAGATTCAAGAAAACTAAAAAGCTTCTTTATAATTAGTATAAGTTGGAGGGGGGAGAGGGGTTCAAACTATGGCTATTAAAAGATGAACTTTGTAGGTTAGTGTGTTAACATCTTTGATTACACAGTAATTTAGTCTAAATGAGATCATACTGACTTATACGTAATCTCTCTAACCCAAAGGTTGCCTAGAAGCGTTCACTAAAGAGCAATAAGGCCTTATTATTGTACTCTTTCATTTTTGCACTTTCTTTTTATGTGTTATTGTTGTGGTGTACAATAAAAGTGTTCTCTCTATCACACACCTAATCTGTATTCAATAAGTAAAAATAAAGTTTCACTAAAGATTTGAAAGATTCTGTAACTTTAAATACATAATGAAACAATTATGGAACAAACTTGTAAAATGTTTGTGCATACAGATTTGTTTGTGTGTGGGTTTATTTGAGGCGGTACGAAATTTATATATGTGTGTTTACTTGTGTCATAGTTTGTTGTGTTTTGCAATCACATGTAGCTGTAAATTATTATTTTCAAAGGTAAATTTTTAATAAAACATAGTGGAATATCAACCAAAACACATACATAATTCGTCTATGTGTTATGTGACTGAACACCTCCTAAACTGCTTGATCAATTTCATGACTGTTTGTGTGTTTAGATTAACAATATTGAATTGGATAGATCAGTAGACTAAAAATTATGTTGTTCCAGTACAGGTAGTTACTAAATAAAATGAATTTATTGTTATCCGTTTAGCTTTATCCGAATATAATTTGTACTTTACACAACCAGAAATGGTGTGAGTTCTGTCTACAGAAATCCCGGGTTCGATTTCCGGGACATGAAATTGCATTTTCTAAACTGAAGGTAGGTTAGTGTCCATGTTACCAGCATAGAAGTAAAGCGACAAATTTACGGTACGATTCCGTAAGAGATAAATTACCTCATCAAAATAATGCTTTGTATACTTTTTGCTTATGTCGACTTTATGGCATTCATTTAAACTTTTACCTATTTAATTTAAACTATATTAACGGGTACATACCACGATGTCGATTATATATTTTGTCGATATAACCAGTTGCATGGATCGTGGTCAGGACGTAACTGTAACCCGTTAAATTATTTAGTTTAAATATGACATTAAACCACGAAAAACCATAATAACAGATTAGTTGGCGCCGTAGCTACGGCATAATCAATACACACAAAACATTGTTTTGATGAGAGTCAGCTGATAGGTTATAGCTTTTAAATATACCTATTTGTCACCAGGTAGTGACATTGTGGTACCGTCCTCCGGAGGTTTTACTGGGTTTATCATACAATACCGCAGTGGACGTGTGGTCGTGTGGGTGTGTTTTAGCCCAATTGCACACACGCACACCTCTACTGCAGGGTTCGTGTGACTCACAACAACTACACTGTATATTTAGGTATGTAAATTTGACATTTAGTTGCACATGAACTTTTATTATAAACTAGCTCTTGGCAAACTAATTTTTAAGTTTTGCTTATATTTAAACAAATCTAAAACTTTTAATTTCAAAGACTTAGAGGGAGGGGAAAGGGTAGATATGTTAGGAATTTAATTGTCATTGGAATATTAAGTGTCGAAAAAAATACATATCATTTTAAAAAATTTCAAACGACGAATTCTAATAAAATATGCCAGGAGATTTTTGTTAATATTCGAAATTATTAATGAAATTTTGTTTTTTAATTTAAAATTTGGAAAAGAGAATTTAACATTTTTTTTAAATTTTGTATTTTATGTTTAATAAATTATTAAATGAGGAGTGGCAAATTAAAATGTCACATGTTATTTGTAAATATTAAAACCTACCTACCTTGAAACGAATTAGCGTAAAAACACTGCATATCATAGTCATATGTTTTTTTTTTAATTTAAATCTGAAAAATGATAAAAAATTTACAGGTTAATAGGCCGCCCTTCGAGACATGAATGGCCACAGAACGTTTCTATCGTCGCTGAAAGTTTCCCAGATTACCCTCCTCGAAACTTAGCAGATATCCTACCTAGAATACATCCTCATGCACTAGATCTTATTAAGGTAACTTATATTTGGTTTTGACTTTGTAAATCTTAGGCAACCAAAAAAGTTCCTTTGGGTTTCATTTATGTTTATCGCTTGCGATGTACAGTTCTTATAAATATATTTGATCATTAAAATCTGATATTTAGAAGTGTCATTAAATGTGTTAGACAAGTTTGTTTACTTGAATTAAAAGTGTAAAATATTTTGTTACAGTATGGCTGTGTCAAATGCAATAAATCCTGCGTGCTTTATGAATTTTTAAAGTTTCATTCAAAGTAAACAAACTTATCAAACACATTTACTAATTCTTCCTAGTATCAGATTTAATGTACAAATTTATCTTGCTTGTGATATTTACTTTTTTTTTAAATTACTTATTTATATTAAATATTAATTACATTAAAATACACAGGCAGATACCTCCTTGTAAGTTTAAAGGATAACCTTTATTAGGAGGACTCACTCTACACAGATTAATTGTAAGGTTTTATATATAACTGATTCAAAATAACATACAATTTTTTATTTGCAAATTAATTCTTTAGTTATTAGGTAATCGGTGTATAATGTTATGTTAGTGATATACAGTTCATAAAAGTAAAAACTAAATGAAAACAGCACAAACATTTTTGGTTGCCTCATATATGTTTCTTCTGTATGTGTGTATATTATTACAGTCCTTCTAAATAACTGGATCTATTTTAATGCAACTTATTGTGTGTTCAAATGGATTCAAGAATCGGTTTTGATAGGCAAATAGATCCCATAAATAACGGTTATCCCCATATTTCTACGAGATCGGAAACTACGCGGCTAATAACACAGGGACATCTGCTATAATTTTAATTTTTCTAAATGCCCCATGAATCGATTTTGATATAATATTTTGTGTGCGTTTAGATGCATTAAACAATGAGTGTGTGTGTGCGTGAGTGCGTGCGTTCTACGACCAACCTGTCTACGTTGGCTATTTAATGGGTCACTATACTTCTTCAAATTAATATAAATACAAACGGTTTTTGTATTTTAATATATAGATAGATAAACGAAGTATATCTTTAATAAATAAATAAACTTGCTAATATTTTATTCCAGGGTATGCTTGTTTTTGATCCGGCGAAACGTTTAACAGCTTTGGACTGTCTTGAACATCCATACTTCACCGAAGAGCCTCTTGCATAATGATATGAAAAGTAAGATAATAAAATTGAAATAATAGACCACTCCTTTTTGTTTTTGTATAATTTTAACGACCTGATAGTGCCTTACTTTGTCCATACTTTTATTGCGTTAAAAAAAGCAAAATATTCAATAATTTTAATAAAGAAAATAAGGTGCTTTTTAATGTATTTTAAAGCTAAATTATAAATAATATTGATAGATGATGCAAAAAACAATTTAAAAATATTTTAACTAATTATAAACAATTAAAATTAATAAAAATCACGTGACTAAAAGCGAAAATCGAAATATCTCCATTTTTGCGACGCCATAATGCGATATATTTACGAATATGTTAAAAAGACCGAAGGAGTTAATTACTAAAATTCAAAACACTAAAGCTGTGCAGCTATAGTGTTTTGAATTTTAGTAATATATTCAAAGGAAAATTTAACATTGTAACGTCACATGTACTCGGGTCATTTCGGATACTACCCACGTGCTTTCGGCATTCTGTTCAGATTTAAAGTTATAAATCAATATAACTTTTAACTATAGTGTAAAAGTGAAAATAGTTTTATTATAAAAGTTACATATGATCTTACAGTTATCTCAAAAAATATTGTACTAATACAGTTGAACCGCGATTAGCCGAATCAATTCGGACTGAGACTAGTTAAGATAACTGAAAAATGGGGTTTTCGGTACGGGATAATAAACAACATTAAAATTTGACATGCATCTTAATGTTTGTGTTTGTCTATTTTAAACACCTGAAAAAAAGACGAACATTATTGTAGCAAATGTTCTTTACGTGCGATTGACTTCAAGAGTAATGCGTGACGATGGCATTATAAAAAGTGAGATCGCGCGAGGCGGACAGCGAACATAATAATATTAAATTAATATATGTATATGTTATATATACGTTTTACTTCTAAAACTCAGTCGTGTTTTTTTTTTATAACACCATTAATTTTTAATTGATGTACAGCTATAACGTCGTTTTGGGCGGCTAATATAAGGTTAATCGAGGTTCTACTGTTATCAATTAAATTGGCACTGACATACCAAATATAATATATATTACATCATATTTATTGCAAATGCAAAACACTAAGCGGTTTAGTTATAATTAGGATTTTGTAATTTTGCCCACCTATTTAAGAGAAAATTATTTTAAGTACATTTGTAAAAGGACTGTCTACACGGCTTAAACATTTTTTTAATCATAACACTTGTGTACGGCACGACTGCTTGCCCTTGTACACCTTCAAGGTCATTGAGTGATAAATTTGCTTTTGGATTGAAAGTTCTACAATATTCTTTTCAAATGCTGTTCCGTCCAACACTTTTTAATAACACATTCTCATTTTGTATTTGTATAGTATCAGTTAATTTATTACAAAGGACAAGCACGACTCAACAAAATTCCTTACATGCCTTAAATTGTTTTTTTAAATGATTTTTTGGTTTACTTACTTTAAAATTATATGAAAATACATTATTTTTATATAAAATTTGCAGTTAGATATGAGATATGTTTACGGTTCGGTTTCTTGCCCTTGTCAACTTTCAAGGTCATTGAGTGATAGATTACTTTTGTATTGAAACTAGGTACGTCTTAATTTATTCTTTTCAATACTTTAATACTTTTCATTTCTTGCAATATTTATAAAATTGATTTTAAAATTAAAAACGTTTCTTAAATAATATTCTGTTGTTATTATATTTTTGTTGAATCAATGAATTTATCACAAAGGAATTACGCGACTCGTAATATGTATTTTATTATTTTTCAGCGAATTATGCACAAAAACGAAAACAATATATGTTTTTATATTAAAGTTTGCTTTTGTGATATTTGAACGTGTAGTAATTATTGTCGTCCAAACTTTTTTCAAGTACAAATGCAGTATTTCATGCTTTTGTTTCCGTGTATATTATAAAATTAACATTATATTATAAAAAAAAACTATACAAGTAATATATTTTAGAGTTTAAGCCAAATTTTATGTTGACCCGTGTTATTAAATAATCCCATAAGATTGAACAATTTTGAACAATCTTCTTGAAATACATGGTATTATATATGTCATTTTAACTATGAAAATAGTTCAAATGATATTTTACCTAATAAAATACCTCATAAGTTTTTAGCTTTATAACAAACAAATTCCGAAGCCGTAAAAAGGGTATGATACCCTTTATTTTAATTTGAAGTGTGAAATGACATTTTTAATCTTTTACATGATCTGGAACCCAAAACCGTAAAGTGTTTTTGAAAAAGGAACACTAAATTGTTTACGCCGTGAGACTGGTCCTGTATTTTTACATACTTGCAAATTCGTGTTCCTTGTTAAGTGATAGAAATACTTTTAAAATCGACTAGAATAAGTTTTTCTTTTTGTAATTTTTGATCATCGAAAATATTAAATACGTAACAATTTTTAAAGCAGAGTTTTATTTAATACCTTAAAAATATAGGATAAAGAATGGACACTCAAAACATAGTTATAAAATTGAATTCAATAATTATCAGCATTTTATATAGATTCAACATGACGTAGTAATGATTATTGAATATTTTATTTCCTTTCATTAATTTATTAACAAAAATGAACCCACTTTACCTGTCTGAATAAATGATTTATTACTACAATTTTACGCTATTTTTGCACATAAACCGTTGTTCCTCCTTTGGCTTTTAAATAGTGTATCTTTTGAAGTGCAACTTCTTAAGGTGCATGAGGGTAATTTTTTTACGAATGAAACGTGTGATTAGCTTACGAAGATGTGCAGCGTTTTTTATGCTAAATCGTTTGAAGGTTAGGTAGTTTTAATATTTAGAAATTACATGTGATATTTTAATTTGCCGTTTTATAATTTAAGCTGACCTAGAAAACGTTTTGCCATATAAATATTATTATAAAAAAATTTAAGCATGAACAAACCTTATCACTTCGGGATATGAAAAATAGATAGTAGCCGATTCTCAGACCCACTGAATACGCATATAAAATTTGGTACAAATCGGTAAAGTCGTTTCGGAGGAGTACGGTAACTAACATTGTGACAGGGAAATTTTGTATATTAGAAGAATTTTAATTTACATTTCATCATTTGAGATTTCAACATATTATTTGGATTAATTTTCGACACTTAATATTTTAATGAATCAAATTCCTAAAATATCTTCCTGTTTCTTTCTCTCCAAGTCTCGGAAATCTAAAGTTTTAGGTTTGTATAAATATAAACAAGTTTCACTCATTTGCACTTTGATTTTTCTTTTTCATGACGGTAGTTAACTGCTCGTAGGGAGTGAACTAGCCAGAACAGAATCTAGGCCTGTTAGGTAAGGTAAGTAACAGTCCATTAACGCCCCACTGGTGGTACAGGCCTCCTCACTCATTCCCTCGCATAGTCCGATGTAACGCCAATCCCACACGACTGAAATAAATTCCTACAAGTGAAAACTTCCTTACACGTGCTTTGTATTTGATTTTGTGAGTATTGAATGAGCCTGGGCCGTCACACTCGGCAATGTTCGGTTCTGCTCTCATTGTCTAAGTGTTCAAGGTATAGGCGACACTTTATTGCTCTCATCGGTTAATATTAGATTAATGATAATAATTTAGCGTCGTCGTCGACGACCGATGGACGTCCACTGCTGGACATAGGTCTCACGAAAGGATGACCACAAGGCCCGATCTTGTGCCGCCTGGCTTCAGCGGCTACCGGCGACCCTCCTTATATCTTCGGTCCACCTAGTGGGGGTCTACCTACACTGCGTCGTCCGGTGCGGGGTCGCCATTCCACCACCTTCGGGCCCCAACGTCCATCGGTTCGTCGGACTGTGTCCCGCCCATAGCCACTTCAGGTTCGCGATTCGTAGGGCTATATCGGTGACTTTGGTTCTGCTACGGACCTCCTCATTTGTGATTTGAACGCGTAGAGAAACTCCGAGCATAGCCCTATCCATCGCACAAACATAGTTTATACGGAATTTTAATTATTAGTGGTCGAAATACGACCATCATTAATTTAAATTATAAGTTTGACCATTATTAAGGTACTTTTGTTAGACTTCTTCACAAGGCTAGAATGTTATTTTTTTTCTAAAATCTTTAAAATAAAGAATGTCGTTTTTTTATTAAAACAGGAAACAATGCGATAAAATAATTAATTAATAATACAAAATTCCTATGTGAACTATGTTTTTATAAAAACGATTTCATCGTTTGCTTCTTGTCCTCGTCAAACATTATTAATCTATTCTGAATTTTACTGTAGACTAACAACAAACAAAAGAGTGCTTATATCAAATACATGGTAGTGTGTGTAATATTTTTAAATTACAATTTTTTTTATATATAGGGAGCAGAATGATTTTTATAAAGCTAATAATTTTTTTTTCATGTATAATTAAAAATATATATGAGCATTCTGCACTCCTTCTCTAAATCAAATCAAATCAATATATCTATATTCAAGTAGGCTTATTACAGTACTTTTGAATCGTCAAATAACATATTTTACTCCACACTCTGATTCTAATATACGTCCAATGATGGTACTCAAGAACGGCTTAAAATCTAAAGTTACAAGGGTTCCATTGCGCCCTGACCCGAGAAGAACCCACAACAAACTCGGTCGGGTATTTAGTATTTTCTTTTTGTTACTATCATCATGACAATATCATAATAGTTTGATATATTTTAATTCAAATTAGAGCAATTCGTTCACTCCCACGCGTTTCTATCGTCTAAGTAATCTTGCAACTTTTAATTTGATTTTTCTATCAACTTTCTTTAAATAAAGACTTAACAAATTATAAGTGTGGGAAAATTGGACGGCCTCACGTGTGCAGTGGTATGGGTACTCGCTTTACTAACAGAGTCCCCGGGTTCGTTCCCCGATAGGGCGAATTTAGGAAATTGCATTTTCTATGTCGCCTAAGTCCGGACTGATGGTAGGTTTCGGACGGGGCTAATTACCACTCTACCAGCAAGGACTTACCGGCAAATAAGATATTTGTGTTCCGGTACGATGTTGTGTAGACACCATAACTGGTAAATGGCTTCTTACCAGATTAAAACGCTTCATTCTTAGACTGTATCATTAGGTGTGATCGCAGCACAAGCGCTAATAACCTCTTAGCAATAGAAAAAGATTCATACTCCTCCGTCCGCGCAATTCTCGTATAAAAATAATAAGAGTTTTTGCTTCAAGTATTATTACATAAATATTGAATAGAGGACAAAAAATGGTATCTCTTATTGACTATGTTTTCACTTCTTTCACTTGGTTAAATTGTTTTCATTGACGAAAACTACAACTTTTTGTAACAAATTTAAATTATCTTTATGCAAGTAGGCCTTTACAGCACTTTACAATCGTCAAATATCGTTTTTTTTTCATATCTTATTTCAATCTACGAGATAATATTAAAGAACGACTTTCAATATAAAGTTACGAGGGTTCCATCGCGCCCTGTTCTGTGAGGAGCCCACAATAAACTCAGTCAGNGGCTTCTTACCAGATTAAAACGCTTCATTCTTAGACTGTATCATTAGGTGTGATCGCAGCACAAGCGCTAATAACCTCTTAGCAATAGAAAAAGATTCATACTCCTCCGTCCGCGCAATTCTCGTATAAAAATAATAAGAGTTTTTGCTTCAAGTATTATTACATAAATATTGAATAGAGGACAAAAAATGGTATCTCTTATTGACTATGTTTTCACTTCTTTCACATGGTCAAATTGTTTTCATTGATACAAATTACAATTTTTTGTAACAAATTCAAATTATCTTTATGCAAGTAGGCCTTAACAACACTTTACAATCGTCAAATATCGTTTTTTTTTCATATATTATTTCAATCTACGAGATAATATTAAAGAACGACTTTCAATCTAAAGTTACGAGGGTTCCTTCGCGCCCTGTTCTGGGAGGAGCCCACAATAAACTCAGTCAGGTGTATGTTTTTTTGGGCATCATTGTTACAATATACATTTTTGGGAGAGGGCGACCTGTGAACTGTGTGAAAGAGGATATGTGTGTAAGGGGTGTGAATGTAGAAATGACAGCGGAAGAGTGAAGTGGCGAAAGGAAACATGCTGTGCCGACCCCACCTAGTGGGATAAGGGCAAGAAAATGATGATGTTACAATATACATTTTCAATTTATTCTATATCGATTAGAGAAATTCGTTCGAAATTCACTCCGACGCTTTTTTATCTTCCAAATAGTCCTTTAAATTATAGAATGATTTCTAAATTAGTTTTCTTTTAATAAAAGATTTAAATTTATTAACCGATATCTTTGTAAATTTTTCTAGGAGCTTGGTATACAGTAACCCTTGATTGAAGAATTTAGCCTACTAGAATTTACAGCAATTATATTTTTATTTCTTATATGTATAATAATAACTACTAAAAGCCAGTATTCCGTGAAAAAACAGCCACCAATCATTTAATTACACAATACCGAACCGTCTACTTAAAGAAGTTCAACTCCGTGAAAGTTTTAACTAGTTATAAAACGATTTTATTGAACGTTTTATTTTTATTTCTACATTTCATTGTGATAGAGTTGAAACGATTACGTTCTGCGCATTCCAACAAACCAACGGGTATTTCATCAGTTAACAAAATTTACTTTAATTTCGTTATAAAAATGTAGAGGTAAACTAGATTTTAACGGCCTCGCTGGCGAAATGAATAGCTTCGTTACCAAGGGTGTAAAGTTTAATTATGGATAAATATTGGAAATTGTATATTTTAATTTGATTAAGTTTAAATTGGTTGGAGGCTTCGGCCTTGAATAATTGCGCGTACAGAGTACACATGTCAGAAGTGAAACTTCTTCGGCAAACTCATTTTTAAGTCTCGTTTATATCTATCCAAATCTATAACTTTAGATTTCCGAGACTTAGAGGGAGGAAAAAAGGAAGATATGTTAGGAACTTAATCGTCATTAAAATATTATAAGTGTCGAAAATTAACACAAATAATTGATTGAAATATCAAATGACGAATTGTAAATAAAAATGCTACATGTTTTTGTCAATATTAGATATTATTAATTAAATTTTGTTTTTGTAATTGTTTAATTTAAAATTTAGAAAAGAGAATTAATGAAATATTTTTATTTTATGAAAAAAAGTATATTAAATTATAAAATGACGAGTGGAAAATTAAAATACCACATGATATTTATAAATATTATAACTACTAATTCTTTTCAAGTTATTCAAACGAATTAGAATAAAAAACGATGCACATCTTCGTGACGCTAATCATGCGTTTCATCCGTAAAAAAATTACCCTAATGCGCCTAAAGAAGTTTCACTTCAAAAATTGTTGAGTTCCAGTACGATGTTCTGTTAAAGCACTTGAGGTAAATTTGCTTTTACCAGATAGGTGAGCTACTTTCTTGTATTGCTCCACTATTTACTACAGTTTACACTTATAACCAGTTTATTGATTAAATGAATTTTTAGAAATCCCCTAGGACTGACCTTAAGATACATTAACCAAAATTGCTTTGGTTACTAATTTTTAACCAATAAAAATCTTAAATTATAAGTATTATTACCCTATATTTTACGATTTTCCTATTTATAAGCTTTATATAACGTGTCCTTTCAATTATTCCCAATTAATCTCATAATTTACCGCGTTGGAAGACACCTTCAAGTTTTTGGACTGGAACGGTTTCGGCATCAATATCAACGGCAGTACATCACTGATTTGCGGTTTGCCAATGACATAATCGTAATGGCAGAGACTCTGGAAGATCTCAATACAATGCTCGATGAATTCTGCAGAGTGCCTCAACAGGTAGGCCTTAAAATAATCCTGGATAAGACAAATATCATGTCGAACATCCGTGTTTCCCCCCACCCGGTCACTGTTGAGAACTCGGCACTTGAAGTTGTAGACGAGTACATCTGGAGCACACGATCCAATTAGGTATGTCCAACTTTGATCAACCGCCGAATCCAACTCGGATGGGCAGTGTTTGGAAAACTACGGGACATCTTTCCATCCACAATACCTCAGACTAAGGTCTTCGAACAGTGCGTGTTGCCAGCGATTACATATGGTTCCGAGTCGTGGACGCTGACTTTGGGGCTTGAAAGAAGACTGAGAGTCGCTCTGCGGGCAATGAAGAGGGCTAAGCCCGGGGTTTCCCTACATGACCAAATCAGAAATGAGGAGATCCGTAGGAGAACTAAAGTCACCGACGTTACCTACCAAATTGCAAAGCTGAAGTGGCAATGAGCAGGGCACATAGTTCGCAGAACCGATGAACGTTGGGGCTCGAAAGTGCTAGAGTGGCAGCCTCGCACTGGAAAACGCAGCGTCGGCAGACCCCCCACCAGGTGGATCGATGACATCAGGCGGGTCGCCGGCAGCCGCTGGATACAAACGGCGCAAGATCGGGCCCAGTGGAATTCATCAAGAGGTCTCTCTTGTCCAGCAATGGACGTCCATCGGTTGAGACGACGACGAATTTCATAATTTTATTCCACAATTATATAGTAATTTGTGCATCGTAAGATAGTAATTGTGGTTTGATGCTTAAGTAAATCGTTTTATTACTTAGTTAAAACTAATCGTAGTGGAACCTAACATATATACTTACTTCATACTTATATAACAATACTTCATTGTAACAAGAGAGAGAGAGAGAGAGAGGACTTTTGGGCACCAAACAAATAACATATAAAAAAGTAAATACCAAAAAAATCAGTCCAGCAAGGCATTACCAGTTAGCTCGTATAACGGTTATTTTCTGAGTTTCTTTATATCGACTCTTATCTAAAAATACCACGTTATAATTTATTTTTCTACACAAATTTTAAATATGGCTTTCAGTGATCAATATATTAGTAAAATATCTATATTTCCATGTTCAAATGTCTGTCAATGAGAATTTAAAACTGCTATTGCATGTATTCAAACTTGATAATTTTATACTATGAATGCGATTTTGCTATCAGACAATAGTCAAACGACAACAATGAAAAATTAATTGTTTATGCGCGCGCTGTTTATAAATTCATTCATAATTCATTACCCGCTATTTGTATACAGAATTTTCAAGGAAATTAATATAAATTAGCTGCGGTGGCCAACTTTTTATTGTCGTAATTATGAATTTAATTGTTAATCAAATATAAAAAGCTGGTAAACTTGAAGGAACAGCCGAAACTATTGAAGTTGAAGACGAAGAAGAAGAATGTATAGAGTGATTGCCGTCACATTGGACTATGAGAGTGGAGGAATAGAGAGTGTATTTGTGTACCTTGTGTGCCTGCCGATCCGCAGTGGACCAGTGTGCTCTAAAACCGTCTCTCCTATGAGTGAGGATGCCTGTGCCCAGCAGTGGGACGTTAATGGGTTGCAACTTACCTTACCTTTTTCTTCGTGTAAAGATGAACCAAAGATATTCCCGTGCCCTTACAAGTTTCATTTCAATAATTTATCGATATTATTTATATATCGTCCACGATATGGTACTACGTTATCCGATATGTTATTTCTAGTTATTGCATACAATATAAATTGTGATGTATGAAATATCGTGTTTCCTCAAGGATGCTTGGTATAGTGTTTCCATTGTCCAACAATATTGATATTAATTGGCATGCGAATTAATCAACGCGTTTGGTCATACTCACTTGTTGTAAATTGCATCGTCATCTTTTTCGTAGTTTCACTTACAACGAATGATGAATTTGTGTATGAATCGAGATGTATTATTTGAAATATTTAACTCAAAACACATATGGAGAAAGTTAACCATCGATATTCAACACAAAATTTTTATTAAACAGAAATTATAAAACTTATTTTCTTTTTAGGCTTTGGGAATTGTCGTCAATAAACGACTAATTAGGTAAGTAGACTTTGTAATATTTATTAATTATATTTATGGGATATTGATATATTGTTATAGTTGTTATATTGATATATGCTCAGGAAATTCCTCTCTCATATGTGCGACGAAGCCTGTGGGACGTTAATAGGCTGCTACTTAATTCTATTTAATTACAGGATGGCTGTTAAATGTGAGAAGAAGAATGAAAAGGCACGAGTATGTTTACTATGACTTTTTCTCTAAGAAGATATATGAGTAAAAGCTATTACTTTTTAATTGCTGAGAGTTTAGCGCTTGGCTGTGATCTCGCCTTATGGTAAGTGATGATACATTCTATGATAGAAGCGCGCTAATCTGGTAAGAGGCGATATGCCGTATAATTTCTTGGACGGCGGCGACACTCCTGGCAGGCGACCCCCCTAGGGAGCTCCGTGCAGTAGTCCTTACAGTCACCTATCAGTGCAGGGTAGTAACAAGGGCTTCCAGAAGCGCTGACTCATACAACGACCAGGTCCGGAGGATCAGGGCTCTCGCCGACAGTGCTCTGATCGAAAAATGGAGGGAATATCTTGGGTCTCCAACTGCGGGTACAGTCACAGTGGAGGCAATTCTTCCACACCTGGACAATTGGCTCACCAGGTGGCACGGATCTCTTTCCTACTTAATACGGGCCGGGCATCAGGTGTAGGTGCTGACCAGCCATGGTTGCTTCGGCAAATACTTGCACCAGGTCGTTGGCCGTGTGGAAACGCCCGCCTGTCATGAGTGTGGCGCTCCCGTAGATACGGCGAAGAATACCCTGGCGGATTGTCCAGCGTGGGCACCCCAGCGGCATATCTTGTTGTCGCTGGTTAGAGGAGATCTTTCAACGGAGAGCATAATTGACGGTAATGCGCTCCTGTGAAAAAGGGTGGTGGGCGGTTGACTTCTTTTGCGACACCGTCATCTCGCTGAAGGAGGCAAATGAGAGACTAAGGGAGCAAGAGGCTGTAGCTCTCCCTCGCCGTCGGAGGAGGCTTGGTGGCAGAAGTTGCACGTATGCGCTTCATGCTTCACCCTATTGAGTGGAGTGCAGCTAGGGAACTTCTAGTGATCTCACTCTTGGATGAAGAGGGATCCGCTGGGTTTTAGTGGGTATTTTATTATCTGTGAGTCCCACACTCCTGATTGGAAACTCTTTCATCGGGGTGCGTAATGGCATTTTCCAGCGCAAAAATAGGAGGCGATATGCCTCATATGGTTTCTTCACAGCAACCTAACGGAACACAAATCACTTTGTTTGGCGATATGTTTTTGTTGATAGGGCGGTAACTAGTCATGGCCGAAGCCTCCCACCAGTCCAGACTCAGACTAATTAGAAAATACGTTTTTTTTTAATTCACACTACCGGGGTCGAACCCGGGGCCTCTGCTAGCAAAGCGAGTACTCGCATCACTGCGATTTTTGTTTAAACAATGAAACATTTTGAATGAATATAATTTGAATTTGACTTACGACGTTAATAAAATAATAAAAAACATACATACATACATAGCATCACGCCTCATTCCCATAGGGGTAGGCAGAGACAACATCCTTCCACTTGCCACGATCCTTGCATATCTCCTTCGCTTCTTTCATTCTCATTAAACCTTTCATACAAGTTCGTCGGTTTAGAGTACTCTTGACCTGGCCGTTATTTAAAATGTCCTGGATTTGGTCCAGGAACGTTCGCCTCGGTCTTCCCCTTCCAACTTTCGCATTCACTCTTGACTCATAAATCCTTTTTGTCAGTCTCCTTTCATTCATTCTCTCTACATGCCCAAACCATCTAAGCATACCTTTCTCAATTTTAGTCACTACGTCTTCTTTTATACCACAACGTTCTCTATATATATATAACAACACAATACAATGGGAAATAAAAAATAAACAAAAATATGAAAAAAACAATCACATTTAATACAAAACGTATAAAAGGTAAATGCCGTTTATATTACAACTTAGGTAATTAAATAGAATATTAATATCTATAATTATTGTTGCGATATATTTAATAATAGCACAAATCAGACTTACTTAATTTTTTAAAGAAACATCAAGAATTAATCGTTGTTTAATTAACCTTGAAAGATCGAAATTGATCGGTCGTTTTCGACTGAACTTCAGCCTTGGAGGAAAATCTCAAACGAATTAAATGTGTTAGTGGATAATCTCATTACCATATTCAGTTACCTTTGTCCATAGAAACTTTAGAGGTAAATTACCTGACTATCTATTATTGTACATATGAAGTTCAACACGGTATTCTATCGAAGAATGTTGCTACACAAAGCAATATGTTTATTTGATGTGAAACTTGTTTAGCAGCATGAGGGTAAAATTTTTACAGATGAAACGCTTAATTAGCGTCACGAAGATGTGCAGCGTTTTTATGCAAATTCGTTTGAAGGGTAGGTAATTATAATGTTTACAATAACATTTTAATTTGCCACTCGTCATTCATAAAATATAAAATAGAAATATTTCTATATCTTAAATTCAAAAACAAAATTGTAATAATTATTTCTAATATTGACAACATTTACATTAAATACACGTGGCATTTTTATTTACAATTCGATTGTGAGATTTACACTTAATATTTTAATGACAATTAAATTCCTAACATATCTTCCTTTTTACATCCCTCTAAGTCTCGGAAATCTAAGATTTTAGATTTGTATAACAAGACTTAAAAATTTGTTTGCCAAAGAAGTTTCACTTCTGACATGTATACTTTGTACGCACGCACTTTGTTTTTTTTATTGGTAATACGTTAGAAATTGACTATGATCGCACCTGATGGTAAGTGATGATACAATCCAAGATGGAAGCATGTTAATCTGGTAAGGTACCTCTTAAGGTAATTTACATCTTATGGTTTTTACACAGCACTGTATCGGAGTACAAAAGATTAGCTGGGCGGTGCGTCTTTGCTGGTAACTAGCCACTGCCGAAGCTTCCTAGCCCAGTCTAAACTCAGATTAGAAAATGCAATTTCCAAAATTCGTCCTATCTTCGATCGAACCTGGGAAGCAAGCACTGGCACCACTGCACCAGCGAGGCCGTCAAACGAAAACATTAGTTAGTGAAATGATTTACCTCGTTCATTATATAGACAAAGGTTATAGAAAGCAATATCTTACGAACCCAATGGAATAGCAACTTATACATATAGAAAGAGAGCAGACCTGGTATGACGGGCTTATAAGTACGAGCATGGGAAACCAAATTCTCATAATAATTGCTTGTAGAGGCCAAAAAAGCCCAGGTGTATATATCTGACACGTATTTAAATTTTGGGTAAACTAATTAATTTCTTATCCTAATGAAGCAATCTTTGTATAAACAGTATTAACATAAAATATGTATAAAACATTGCATACACATTACAGAAGCGGTGCTACCTTAAAATCTGTAATGCCCAAATTATTTATATTAGACTCAAACGATTAAAATATGTAAATAATTAGACGTTAAAAAAAACTGTTTCGTTACCATATTGTTAATTTAATGTAGGCTTTTGTTTCATTTTTATTTGCACATGGCCGTTGATTTTGGTTTAAGAAAAGCTTCCATTAAAATTAGTTCAACGTTGCAATACAATAAATAAAGTGACAATTTTCTGATTTCTAAACAAAAACAGACATTTCGATAAAGATATATTTACTAAAACAAAGCTGCCTGGCTATTCGTATGGATAACATACCGTTTGACTCGGAATTCTCTGAATCTGACGGTAAATAACGATATAGTGCAAGATTATAAGACGAGGTAACATTAAAGCTTAACAACAGTTAGTAAAATATTCGTTTTGTTATATTATTCCAAAAGTTTGTAAGGCATCAATATGTTAACTATATCTTTACAAATCTTACGCCTAATTGGTAATAAAAGTTCATCATTTAATTTCGATGAAGAAAAACAACAAGAGAAATATTTTAGAATGGATTTTGCGATTTGGGTATCCTGCATATCTCCAAGATGTATGCTTGAAAACCTAATTCACTATGGATTAGTCTTATGCTATGAGACTTTTTTTACTTATTTCCTATGTATTTTTAGACCTGTATAAGGATGTGTAAAGCCAATTAAGAAACCACAGCGTGAGATCAAGATCCATTCTTGGCCATAACGGCTTATAAATTAACGATACCTTACAAATCCCAACTAATGTCCATAAGCATGAAATGAACAATCATGTAACGACAATTTAAAAGTGGTTGCTTGGAAACTTTATAATTTTTATGTCTAGAAATAAATATATTGTTGTTTAGTACAAGGTATTAAATGTAGAATCGTGTACTACAGGAAATTAATTAAAAGGGTTTAGACCGGTGTAATTTCACAATTTATTAAAGAAATTAAAGTTTACAGAATTAGATTACCTAATTCATTATTAATTAGTCTTTCGCTAAGCTGTAAAACTTTTCTTAGCTATTTCCTATGAGTTTAAATACCTGCATTTAAACGTACGAAGCTAATTAAAAAAGTCACAGCGTGAGATCAATATTCTTTCTCGGTTATAACGGTTTATAAATGAACAATACTCTATAAAACTAATCCTAACATCCATAACTGACGATAAGCATTAATGTACAATCGTGTAACGAGAATTTAAAAGTGTTTGCTTTGAAACTTTCTAATGTTTACGTCTAGAAATAGATTGTTGTATATGACAAGATTTTAAAAGTAAAATCGTATACTACAGGAAAGTAACAGGTATGTAATTTACCAAGTTATTAAAGAAATTATAGTCTACAGATTTACACGAACATTGCGCGATTCTCTAGGCAACATGCGTAATCTACAGTAGTTGTGTTTATCTCGAGACGATGTATTTACAAATTTGTAGATTTTGTACAGTAATGTATTTTACGTGATTATTTGTTATCTTAATCACCATTTCAAACATATTTAAAGTAAAAACTAGTTTGACTCTTAATTGCTTGTAACCCAGTAAGCGAAATTCCATGAAAATTGTCACTATATTATTCAATAAAATTATGAATTTTAGTGATTTTTGACTGTGGAAGTTTTCCTTCTATCACTTATATAAGTCTATATTTATATATATAAAATAATTCCATTATTGGTCTTTGATTTCAAAATCTAATCCTCCTAATTGCCTGTAACATCATATATTTTAAAAGGACTCTCAATCAAATGGTATTTTCAGTATAAAATTGATTTAACAATTCAACTAAGTCGCTGGATTATTCTACAAAATTAGAAATTAGATATGTTACGTATCGATAAATTTGGGAAAACAGTACTGACCTTTAGTGCACCGATTTACCAAAGTTATCAAAATATTGTTTAAAATATTAAACAAAACCACGATAAAATTATCGTCTCCGATAGTTGCATTATTAACATAGTTGTCAAATGACAAAACATTGCTTTAATGGTCCATAAACGGGCAACGAGCGTAAATTACGCAAAAAAAACTTTCTCAGTCTTTGGTTACGCGTAATTGCTCTTTCTGTGCATTTTCACTTGTTTCCTCCACCTTTTCCACATCGACATCAAGTTTCTTTTTGAAATTAAAGATTTTGTCGAAGTTTATCGTATTCTGATTGTAAACTGTATGCTCAGGAGAATCGCCCCAACTAACTGGGGTTACTCTGTTTGACTCCTTGGTTTCAACTTTGTTTTCTTGTAAATTAATATCTACACTCGCTACTTCTGGTATCGGGTTAAGTACAGCCTCGGATTGAACGCTGGGAGTTCGCATTTCTGCATTAGAAACGCCTTCAGCGCACCTGTTCAAGAAATTCAACATACGTTCTTTGTAAAACTCCGAGCTCGTTTCCGTGTTTTGTTTATTTTTATTATTTTGATTTTTCAAATAAAATCCATTATCGTTTTGTGCAAGAAAGATCTTTTTTATCTTCCTACTAGGGTAATGTTCAATTAGATCTGGCTTCGGTATGAATTTCCCGTTTATAGGCCTTTTCTTTGTACTATTCCCTTTTATTGTTGTTATAACGGATATACAATTGCCACGCCGTTCGTCGTCCTCCTTGTAATTGCTCCTCATGCCCTTATAAGATATTTTTACACTCAAAATTGACCAAAGAATCTCGAGGAATGCTGCAATTAATATGTTTATAGATAAAACACGCTTCGTAAACAGCTTCGACACCTCTTCCTTGCCCACGGTCGAATTACGCGGTATAACGAAATGCGATTCATTGCTACCGATAATATCAGAATGCTTTATAATGAATACATCCTTAAACGGTATCTTGTCTTTATAAAATTCTGATATATCATCCTCTGTTGATATCAGCCAGACCAATATCATTATAAATGCGATTAACGAGACTAACGTCGAAAGTGTTGACATAATAAATAGCCATGTTATGTTCCTGTCGATATACCATCTTGCGGAAGCAAATATTGAGGCAATTCCGGCTGCTAAAGCGAACATAGCTAACAGTGATGGAGCTAGAATCAGTATGAATGTGTTGTTTGATGTTTCTTCTAAGCCATCAGTTGTATTACCGGAGTTCGTGTGGTTTTTTTCTAGTTGCACCTTTTCATCTGCGTTTGGATTTACTAACGCTAAACACGCTAGCAACATTGAGGTAAATGCCAGAGCTATGTGCACCCATGCCAGGCCAGACACAGTAGAAGCTGAATATCTTCTCTCCGAAGGGTACAGATTCCTTGTATCGGGCTTTGTTTTCACTTTAATTGTATATACGTCCTCCATTTTGTAGTTATAACATATCTAGGCACATAACACTTTATTACTTCCTATTCAACGTTCACTTTACTAGTTTAGAGAATAAATTTGAATTTTTTCGTTATTACATTCACATGTCAAGGTTTGTTTAAATGTTTTAACGTTTTTTTTTTGTTCTACTTAGATAAAAGTTGTCAACCGCGAACGCGACTCGTGCGCATGTCAATTGTCGAATCACTGACATGAAGTTGGCGTTAGTGTTGCCAGAGGTTTTACATTTTACCCATCGCACTAGTGTTGAGTAGGACATGATTTGAAAATGAGTAAATGAGTTTGTAAGAGTAGCCTGTTTATTTGCAGTGAACCAGTACAAGGACTCTCTTCAAATGAGGCGAGGTGTATTATAGGAACGTTTTATTTTAGTTTCAATTCTAGCCATATTTTACAAATAATTATAGATGAAAAAGAATATTACCGTGCTTGATTTAAGGTACATTTTTAAATAACATAAGGTAAAAATTATTACTTTAAAAGGCGCCAGTTAACATAATTTTAGTTTTAGATACTCTCATCATTTTAAAATTTATTTTAAATCGAAGAGAATCGCTAACATCCTAGTCATAGTATTGTTTACTGAAGCAGAATACGAAGATTGCAAAATGCGATTTTGAGGTACTCTTATCATTTGACATTTTGTACGAGACAAATGTGAGACTTCATGTACGTCCTGCTCAACGCTACATACACACGAATATTAAACAGCCTTAGGCACTAAAATAATGTACATCAAATAATTATCGTATTTTTATACATATATAATGACAGACTAAAATGTAATATACATACATACATAGCATCACGCCTCATTCCCATAGGGGTAGGCAGACAACATACTTCCACTTGCCACGATCCTTGCATATCTCCTTCGCTTCTTTCATTCTCATTAAACCTTTCATACAAGTGCGTCAGCTTAGAGTACTTTTGACTTGGCCCTTAATTAAAATGTCCTGGATCAGGTCCAGGAACGTTCGCCTTGGTCATCCCCTTCCAACTTGCGCGTTAACTCTTGATTCATAAATCCTTTTGTCAGTCTCCTTTCATTCATTCTCTCTACATGCCCAAAACATCTAAGCATACCTTTCTCAATTTTAGTCACTACGTCTTCTTTTATACCACAACGTTCTCTTATCACACTATTTCTTACTCTGTCACTCAGTTTTAATCCACTCATGCTTCTCAACGCTCTCATCTCTACCGCATTTATTTTACTTTTGTGATTCTTCTGCCATACCCAACTTTCACTACCATACATAAGTGTTGGCACCAACACTCCAGCATGCACTGCCAGTCTAGCCCTTTGAGACACCATCTGGCTATTCATAAAAGCATGCAGAGCACCATTTACCATATTCCCTGCATTCACTCTCCTTTCGATATCACTTTCACATGTTCCATCTTTTGTAAATTTAGATCCCAAGTATACAAATTCTTTCACCTCTTCCACTTGTTCCCCATCTATCAAAATATTGCCATTCATCATAGATTCATCTCGTTCAAAAAGCATAACTTTCGTTTTGTTTACATTCACTTTCATTCCTTTCCCTTTCAAAGCTTTATTCATAATATTTACCATCTCCTGTAGCTCGTTAGCGAATGACGCAAGTATTACTTGATCATCAGCGTAAAGTAAACATTTGATGAGGAATTCATTCATTCTTAACCAACACATACATTTTTTAAAATCTTCTTTTAATCTGTCAAACAGTTACCATGAATAGGTTGAGCAGCCATGCTAACGCAACACATCCCCGTCTAACACCTCTTTCGACAGGAAACCACTCCGTGTACGCCCCGTTTATTCTGATGCTTGAATCAGATTACCTCTCACCCCATACGAAGATAATGTTGATCACAGCTCATTTTTCACCACTCGATCATAGGCCTCTTCTAAATCTACGAAAGCGCAATAAACTTTTTGGTGTTTAGCCAAACATTTTTCAGTTATGCAGCGTAAAGAAAAGACCTGATCCTTACATCCCATTCCTCTTCTAAATCCCGCTTGCACGTCCCATATTTTCGCAGCAGTTTGATTAAATAAAGTCTTTTTTATCAAGTCAAGATATAATTTAATTATAGGAATGTATAATAAGAACTTATTTTTTTTTTATGCCAAATAAACATATAAATTTTTTTAAGCAACTATTATTTTGCCGGTATTTAATCTGCATCAAATCCTGATACGAGCAGAACTATAAATTTTAAGTAACTACAAATATTGAAAAATATGCAGTAAATTCTTAAAAGTATCCACAAATTGGACCTAAGTATCTATATATTGCAATCAGAGTTCACAAAATGGCATTGGGTATCCGCAAATTGGAGTTAGGTATCCTCGAATTAGTATTTTATGCGCAATAATTCTTGGGTTGAATGGGTTCTTTTTTGGGTATATATAGTTTTTTGACAAACAAACTCAAGTTACTTTTACTCATAAGTAAATATTCAAATTATAAGAATGTCAAGTTTCTTTAAAAGAGAAAAGCAATTATTTTAAAAAATAGCCCAAAATTTTATTTCAATATAAGCAAATAAAGTACCCCTAGCAACACTTATTACATTGTAATGCAACTGATACTAATTTGAACTTTATGACAAAGGCAGACAGGTTTTTTGCTTAACGCTTTTTTGTTGTATTCTTAACGTTCGATTTAAAGCGAGCTATTTTACACTTTACACGTTAAGTAAAAGAGTTTACGTTAGCAGGAGTTATAGATCTTGATTTTATCATATTTAAAAAAGACTAAGACACATCTAAGTAATTTTATAACTTGCCGATCGTAAAATAGGAATTACGTTGCAACGTACACTTAACAAAATTGCTTAGCGTCTTAATGAAATAGACACGGTTTATTTCATTATATCCCTGGAATGTTTTTTGTTATGATAAGCGAATAGATATTAATTGAGAGCAGTATTTTTTACAAATTGATTTAACGGTTTCATGTGTTTAAAGTTCAAGCGTGATTGTATAAGAGGATATTTCTAAATGTTTTTTTATTTATCAATGACTCTTGGCCGTCTTAGAACTTTACAGCGGAAATTACTTAATTATGTCTATATTCGTGATTACGGCAGCAATACCTAGATTTTTTGTTAGTATAATGATGATCAGTAATTTATTATTGTATAAGTGAACTCCAAAACATCCAAGTAAGTAGCCTAGTTTTTTTGTATGTACAAGTACAAGGTAGAATATATAATTAGGGTATCACACCTATAATTCAAATGTCATTCTAACTCTAATATTACTATGTAAAACTGTAATTTTATCTGATTTGGCATAAATCTACCATGGATCTGTCGATTTGTAACAATCGATTTGCTTTTATTATACTTGTAATCTCCTAATGTAATCTTAATTTTATAATTTACATTTATAAACTACTACTACATACCTATAAATATACTTTAATGAGCTTTTTGCAGTATAGACAATCTATGTCCCAAATTTCATTTTTATCGGTGCAGCAGTTTGCGCGTGAAAGACAGACCGTTACTTTCGTATTTATATTATTAGTAAGGATTGTTATTTTACACCCATCAGAGTAAAACTTTGAATGTCATATTTATTTATATCTAAAAATGAGGACGTTCCGTTATTTACAACCCTTTTTTCGCATTAAAAAGTAGCCTATGTCCTTTCTCTGCCTCCTGGCTATCTGTGTACCAGCGCGACAGACAGACAGGGTACTTTCGCATTTATAATTTTATAAATTGAAGACATAATCTTATTTAATAATATTGGCTATATATATTTTTTGAAGCAGAAAGAGAATGTAATTTCGTTCTGTAATGTCCCATAAAATTTGGAGATTTTGCCAAACAAATATAGCCTTAAAAGATATGATATTTGGTTCTGGTAATATGAAAATGACAGACAGATTAACATTATTTATCTTTATATACCTCCGTTCCCAGTTGAACGAATTAATGTCCTGATGATCTTTACTTGTTAAAAGGTAAGTCATATTAAAATATTATGAATGATTAGTTACAAATAAAAATGTAAGTAGTTTAAATTGAAGTATTGTAATTATATGTAAAAAATGTTTCTCAGTCGGTATCGTCCTGGACAGAATAGAAATAAATGTACCGCTGGAGTCTTTTGACGTGAATATGTCAATTGAAATATAGAATGATAACAAAATCGGGGGATATAGCTTAGTCTTGTAGCAACATATCTATGATCTCCATCTGAAATTCAATTCCACCACTGGATAGCTAGAGGACTCTTGGCGGGTGATCACCCGTGGGAATTGCAGGCGAAAGTACTGGCGGCAACTTACCAGTGCAGGGTTGCCGTAAGGTCTGGAGGTGACTGTCTCGAAATTGACGAGTTATAAAGAGTCAGGGCCCTTGCCGACAGGGTATTGATTCAAGCTTGGAAGGAGGATCTCGAGGTGGAGACGATTCATCCTCGCCTCCAACAAAGGCTAGCTAGGCGGCACGGATCGCTTATCATTAGGCGGGTGCAATTACTGACTGGACACTTTTGATTCACGGGATCGACATCATTGCGTGAATAGACATATATTAAATTGTATCATCAGTTACCATCAGAGGATTACAGCTAAACGATGATCCTCTAAGTTACCGTTCTTGTAAAAATCATAATTGACAAACTGGTTCAATAAGAAATTGAATCATTGTAAAAAACCAGGAAGAGCAGTGTTTTCTAGTACAACTATTATATTACTATGCTTAACCAAGTCATAATTTAAATAATCTACCGAAATAGCAATTCCAAAATGCAATTATCAGTCTCATGACATAACAAAATTTGATAACTTGACGTAAGTTATAAGGCACATGAGATGTGGCCCAAGGTGAGGCAGGTAACAAGGTCAGTCGGTTCGCACAATTTTTTACTAAGTTTATGTTACTTTGACCGAATAGGTTTCAGTACAAGGCTCTCCTTTTAGAAGCATAGATCACGTAAATTATTCCGTCTTACGTAATAAAATTTAATTAAGTGATTGCATGAAAACTCTATGTACACAAAAGAAATTTATAAATGTCGCGTGTAACAGTTGACTATGTTTTTGTACGCTACAGCAGTAATATAAAATAAATGCGGGTACATATAAAAACAATGTATCTATTGTATGGAGATAAAATGAATAAAACACGCAATTTAGAATTTTTAAGATGGAAAGCAAGTTAAGTCCTTCATTTTTATAAACAAAAAGGTATGTGGCAGCCCATAAATGAATGAAAAACAGGCATTCTCACTCACAGAGAGAGGGTTTTTGGAGTATACACCCACCACGCTGCTCCACTGCGGGTTGGCAGGCATAGTACAACAAGTTCAATGTGACGGCTATCCGACACGACTGGAGAGTGTTTAGGATTATAACAGTAACTAACTCAACAGGTCATAAGTCAAGGTGTTGTGCATATTGGAAAAATGATCTCAACAAAAATGCCAACTATTAGGACCCGAACCAGATTACCTTTCAAATAAGATCAAACTCTTTAAACAAAATTACATTAAAATCAGTTCATTAGTTCCGACGAATAAAATTTTTGATGAAGATACTTTTTGAGTATTCGAATTATATACTTTGATGATACTTGTAGAAGTTTTTCCAACAAAAATGCGTTTCTTACTTATTTTCCATATATTTACTGCTGCTTCATTGGTGTAGTGGTTAGTATATTCAGCCACAGTCAAGAGGTCTTGAGTTCAAGTCCCGGGTCGGGTCAATTCCAAAATCGAGATTGAGTTTTCTATTAAAGATATTCTTAATATTTGCCTGAAGGTGGGAAGTTAGGTGTGATCCACCCCCACACCTCGGAGAGCACGTTAAGCCGGCGGTTTTGCGCCTGAAAAGCCTATGAGAGTGAAGGAATAGAGCGTGCACTAGCATACTATGCCTGCCAACCCGCAGTGGAGCAGCGTGGAGGGTCTATGCTCTATCAACCCTCTCTCCTATGAGTGAGGAGGCCTGTGCCCTGTGGGACGTTAATGTGCTGCTACTTGCCTTTTTTACCCATATTAAATGAAGTAAATTAATTTAACAGCCCTAAGTATCAAACAATTACGTGTGATCCGAACGGGGGTGTCAAAAGACCTGGGTTCTTTTGACACCCCCGTTCGAGAAATATTTTCTTTTAATAGAAATACTCTGCCCGTGTCGGATTTCCATCAAATAGGCTTATGAGAGTGAAGGAATAGAGAGTGCAATAGCGTACTATGCCTGCGAACCAGCAGTAGAGCAGCGTGGACGGTCTATGCTCTATCAACCCTCTCTCCTATGAGTAAGGAGGCCTGCTGTGGGACGTTAATGGGCTGCTACTTATTTTACCTTACCATTTTTACTTATACAGTAAATATCCCTATTTGCAATGCATGAGCGCTTTTTTTTTAAATCTTCATCATCCAAATAATTAGGATACCTTATAAAATTAATCAATGCTTTGTAGTGGGTGACTTCTACCGACGCAAAGCCTTGCGGTATAATTGTTTCACGTTCTTAAACTATATTGTCATAGGTGTCTTTCCGACTGTTTTGCTATTGTTTGTGATTTAAATGTTATATTATGTGTTAATAAACTGCAATGGAAACAACGAGAAGGGGATATATTTCATGAAATAACTTGGGAAAAACTAGTGTAGCACCACATACACGATAAACTTCACTTTTCTATCAAAATATCAGTGGTATCAAATGAATACGGTGTATTATTTTGATTTCTTTTTACGAGGAATCACTTAAGAATCTTCTCAAATTACTCCAATCCAATCTTAAAATACGTACGTATTAGATAATAGTATGCAGTTCAAGTTTTTCAAAGATTAATATGACAAACAAGACATTTTGGACCCTGTTTTAGTTTGTAAAATTCTAACAAAGTTAAAATACTCTTTATTAATCGTCAAGTCTGTTCATTGGTGATGGATTTGTCACAGATTTGGAAATTTAATTCTACCGTGAATATACTGGCCAGAAACTCAGAAAATTAATCTTTTAACAACTTTTACATTAGTTTTACATATATGTATTCAAATTGAAACATTTCATTCCATATATTATACCATGATGATTTTAAAGAACGACTTATAACCTAATGTTCGATGGTTCCTTGTTACCTGATGTCTGCAAAGCAACGATACACTCAATCGGGTATCCTTTTTTTAATCGTCATATAAAATAAGATAGCTTATCAAGGATCTGTCGTACATATTTAAAAAGATAAGGAAACCGAGTTTAAATGGATTTCTAAGCGATTAACAACAAAAAAACGTCTTAAGACATTAGACATTCTTAGAAGGCGTGGGATCATCGACCCGTCGGATGCTTACAATGAATGCAAAAAACTGTTGATCACTATTAAATGGCCTCCAGTGAGACAAGCAACTAATAGGTATTAGACATTGTCAGCCATTAACAATGCACGAAACAATGGAGCATTTTTACATGAACTGAATTATACTGTGGGAATACATAGGGATAGATTTAAAGGCGAATTTGTTAAGAATTGAGACAAAACAGACTCGTACTATAAAATCAAAATCAAAAATATCTTTATTCAAGTAGGCATATTACAGCACTTTTGAATCGTCAAATTATATTTTTTTTCCACACTCTGATTCTAATATACATCTGATGACGGTACTCAAGATCGGCTTAAAATCTAAAGTTACGAGGGTTCCTTCGCGCCCTGATCCGAGAAGAACCCACAACAAACTCAGTCGGGTTTTTTTTTTTACCATCATCATTACAATAACAAATTAGTTTACTATATTTTAATTAAAATTAGAGCAATTTGTTCACTCCCAAGCGTTTCTATCGTCTAGGTAATCTTGCAACTTATAATACGATTTTTCTATCAACTTTCTTTTAACAAAGACTTTGAATTTATTAATTGACATCTTTAGAACGTCTTGTGGGAGTTTATTATAGAAACGTATACAGTTACCCTTAAATGAGTTGTTAATCTTATGCAGCCTACTAGAATTTATAACAAGTTTGTTTTGGTTTCGTAAGTTATATGATGTACATTCACTCTTTTTATTAAAAGAGTCAATGTTTTTATGTACATACAACAAGTTTTCTAATATATATACGCAGTGAACTGTCATTATGTTAACTGCCTTGAATTTGTTTCTTAGCGACTCTCTTGGACCCATATTGTAAATCGCACGAACGGCCCTTTTCTGCAGCACAAATATTGCATCTATATCAGCAGCATTACCCCAAAGTAGAATACCGTATGACATAATGCTGTGAAAATAGCTGAAATATACCAGTCTGGCAGTATCAACATCTGTCAGACGACGAATTCTTTTAACTGCGTAAGCCGCAGAGCTGAGCCTGTTCGATAGACCACTTATATGGGGCCCCCACTGTAATCTGTTATCTAACGTAATGCCTAAGAAAACGGTACTGTCTACAAGGTCTAGTTCCTCATTATTAAGTTTAACAATGGTTTGCATTTGTTTAACATTAGGCAGACTAAATTTAATACATTTTGTTTTATTTGCGTTGAGCAATAAATTATTAGCTTCAAACCATTGTACCACTTTATTGAGAGAGCTGTTTACGTCGTCATAATTTGTTTGTCGCCTATTAATCTTAAACAACAGCGAAGTATCATCAGCAAACAGAACAATCTCATGATCACCCTTAACAAAGTAAGGAAGGTCATTGATATAAATGAGGAAAAGAAATGGTCCTAGTATGGAACCCTGTGGGACTCCCATTTTTGTCACAGACCCCGCAGAAAGCTTGCCATTGACACAGACCTTTTGCGTTCTATTGGTTAAATATGAACTCATCAGGTCTAATGCTGTGCCCGCGAGGCCATAGTGTCGCAATTTCCCGATCAGGGTTTCATACTGAACACAATCGAAGGCCTTAGACAGATCACAGAAAACGCCAAGCGCGTCACGTGAATCCTCCCAGGCCTCCCAGGCCTCCCAGGCCTCCCAGGCCTCCCAGGCCTATAAAAAACATTTTGTGATTTTATGAAACCACAATACTAGTGAAACAGCTGATGCCAGCCATGTGTACCACTATTTTGGCTGAACTGTGGAACGCCTATCACTTTACCCGTGCTTTGTGGCCGGCTGTAATGTGACACACGATAGATGGACATAAAAACTTGAGGTGGCTTGAAAAAGCTCCACTTTAAAATAATGAATATTTTGCTGAGATTCGATATTTATATTTTTAACTTAAAGTTTTCGTTTTTTATTTATCATAACCGTCGATACAAGTACAAAAAAGTGTGTGTGTTCTTATGTACACGCGTAAGAAGTTATACTTCTTTGGCGTAACAAGATAAAAATCTTAAAAAAAAATTGTCTTTCGCCTTATTCTACGTTTGTAGAAAAAACGACACTAACAATAGAAAAAAGATACATTGAAAGTTTTATTATAACGCATTGTCTAATTAAATAAAGTTTATTTAAATATCACAAATAATATATAGTTGAGTCTCAAAGTTGTAATTTTAATAAGAATCTTACGTTGGTATTTTCAATGTCACAATATATCTAACAAGTAATATAATAAAATCATTAAGGTAAAAAGGTAAGTAGCAGCCCATTAACGTCCCACTGCTGGCCACAGGCCTCCTCACTCCTATGAGAGAGGGTTTTTAGAGCATGCTCTCCGAGGCACGGGGGTGGATCACACCGCCAACTGCCCATCTTCGGGCAAATATTGAGAAAATCTTAATAGAAAACTCAATATCTGTTTCGAATTGGCCCGACCCTAGACTCGAACCCAACCTCATGTCTGTAGTCGAACATTCTAACCACTAGACCATTGATGCAGTAATTAAGGTATTATGTAATAATTATAAAATATTAAAAGAACTAAAATTTTTGTTGTCGCATGCTTTCCGGAGGAAACGGGTGGCAGCATTGATCATGAAATGAACGCCGACGAGAAGCAGACTTATCAGGCCAGGTAAGTTTGTGGGCTCCAGACGGGTATGTGTCGAGGAGGCGCCGGCCCTCACTGATAACGGTGCCGATCGGACGCACTAACCTGCTAGGGGAGGCGCCGCTGACGCCCGCGCTGCGCACCCTCAACCTCGTCGCTGACCGCGTTTCACCCTGAGTGAATTCACAAGTACAGCAATGTGGGTTGTATGTTATAATCCATAGTTATGTTTAATTGGAATTTACACTATCGAATTAGGATTCCTGTAAGAATAGTGTAAGTATTTGGAATAAATAAATAAATAAATGTTTCCGCGGGAAAAAAGTCTTCATGTTAAATCTCGTCACAACGGAGATTCATTCAAGTGATATCAGTGAACCAGTAAAGCTTTTATTGTATGTCGTAAATCAGTGAATTATTTGTATAGTAAATTGTAATAAAGTATATAGTGTGACATAACTGGTGTTGATGAGTTAAAGTACTATTGATTACTATACGCTCGTATTTGTACATGTACGCGTTTAATATATATATTCTGTGCAGTTGGATAACATTTTAACTACAGTTAACTTTAGGGTGTCGGTTTTTTTGTGACGGTGTGCACGCGCTACGTGAAAATTTACTCCCATCATTTTAACTAAATAATTAATATAAGGTCTTAACTAAATAATTAATGTACCGTGGTGAAATATTGGATTAAGTGCGTAAATAGAATGTATAACAAGTTAAAATATGTTTGCGTCATGATATTAGTTTTTGTATTGACTAAGTTGACCTGCGTGAACGATGACGAATGATGACGATTGTTCGTAGAGTATGTATTCTAGTTTTGATATTTGATCTATTAGTTAAGCGTCAAGAAAGTGTTAAGAAAGTATTAATGTTTGGAGTTTAATAGAAATGTTTGTATAGATTAGGATTAATAGAATTATACTAAATTGTATGCAGTAGATTTAAACTCATAAGAAAACGAAAGTTTCGCTATATATCCATATGTTAGTGCCAATGTCCAGGAGATATCTTTATTTATTCTTATTGCACACATACATACAATGTTTAAAAAGAAGAGAATTACCAACTTGTTGATAAAAGTATATAAATGCGGTCGTAACGCTAGGAGCGATCTCCTCCAGACAACCTTGGAGATAGTAGCCCATGAAAGTACTGGGTAAATGCCATAGAACAACCTATTATAATTACTACGACTAGCAAAGTAGATACATGCGAAATGAATATAGACAATGTAGTATCCGATCAACAAATGATGTACTTAGTCTTTGCCCGAAAGATGTTGTAGTGTAAAAAGTGCTTTTTTAAAGTTAGGTACAATTCTAAATCATATAACAGTTTAGAACGAAAGAGTATAACTATAGTAGACACGAAATGGGTCTGGAGAAAGTGGCGCTATTTTTTGTCTTATTTATCAATTGAAACGACCGTTGCTAAACTGTCGCCGACAGTCACCCACCTCGTAATCGGTAACGGACAAAATTTCATTTATCTAAGGTCAAATGGGATATTTATTTGTATTCTTACATGCTATGAGAGCAGGAATGGCCTATATGTAAAATTATCGTTAACCAAAAATCGAGGGAATAGCTAGAATGCTTTAAAGTAAAACTTATTAAGACCCACTTGACCTGAAGAGTAAGCTGGTGATGGCGTGACGAGAGTGTTCGAAAAGTATTACCGTAGAAAACTATGTACAAACATATGTTTTACTTCAGTCGTGTGGTGTAAAGCACATTCGTTTTGGAAGTAAAGATTCTTTACACGATGATTTAGAGAGCATGCTGTCGAATGCGGGAGCGTTACGAAAAGTGAGACTGAAAGAGGCGAACGGACGGCGTACATAATTTTAATGTATTGTATGAAATTTCCAGAAACTTCTCAAAATTAGGTGCTTTTTCGAACTAAAACTTCTTCAGGCACGCTTACTTGGGGAGTAATCTGATGAATGCGTGACGAGAGCGTTACAAAAAGTGTGATCAGGCGAAGCGAACGGACGATGAATGAACTATGTTTTTTTATTGCTGGCCGGTTAACGCTTCACTAATCACACCTGATGGTAAGTGATAATACAGCTCAAAATAGAAGCATTCAGAACAAATTGCAGATGTAAACTATATTACATAGAACACATTAACAATTTAAGATTGCTGTTTAAAAACCCACATTAACACGCTGATATTTGAGAAATAATTTATACCTTGGTAATTAATTTAGTTTTAAAACACTGTTAATCTTACAAAACTAGTGATATAATGTAAATGAAAGTAGGGCTTCTGTATAAATTTGCATATTATTGTTATATTGCTAAATAAAATACTATATGATAACGACTTTTATTGTGTAGATGACATTTAAAACTTATCGTATTAATTATTGATAAACTATAAACAAATCTTTATGAAAACATTAAAATTGAAGCAAGTTTACAAACGCATCAATTTTATTTCAAACCTATTAATAGAATGATCGTATGTCTAAATGTGTGTTTGTGCTCTATAACTTCTAAAACTAATATCTAATTTAAAAAGGCGTATGCGTGATGACAAAGATAAATTTTTATTCCCAGATATTCAAGAGAACAAAAAGTTGTAAGTCTTGAATTATATTTGCTGATTTTTACATATATATTTATTGAGTCCTTGAGTAACCCCTCTGACAAAGGTGGACCAAATTTGATAAAAATGATTGTATGTATTCATAAAGGATTAAAACAAAAATTACATAGATTTCCCCATATTGCCACGGAATCAAAAACTATGCAACTGACACCACCGAGCTAGGACATCGTATTAGATTTAAAAAAAAAACAAAATATGACGTAACTTCTAGTTCTTCCACAGCCTATAATACTATTCTATTTACGTTTATGACTTTAAAATTATGACATTGAATATGAAGTTTTGAATTCATCAAAATTCAATCAATCGCAATGATAGTTTTGTATTTAATGTGTTAAATTTATTAAAACTGTTGAAATCGTCAATTTTTGGGGATGAATATAAATTTGTGAAGTGTATAATGTAAGTTTAGTAGATATATTCAGTAAAACAATGAAGGAAAACGTTTGAGGCTTACTTTTCAGGGTGTTGGAATTTCTTATTTACATATATAAGCAGAGAAGAGTTAGAGACTTTTAAACCATTCAACTAATGTGCCCAAAATAGTTTTGACTACAAAGGCCGCGGCCCCATTAGTGCGTTGCGTCGTCATAGTGTTTTCATTTTTTTTTTCGAAGTGTGTAGTTGCTGTTAGCCCTATTGGATTTTACAGCGTAACCAGGAGAGTTGGCGAGCGCAGAAGCTCCGCCGAGGTGTGGGCCTGTAGAAGGGCCCTGCTGCGTCGTGGAGAAAACGTTGCTCTCGGGGCGCCTCCTGCGATGCTTGTAACTAGGCTTAGAGCAACGTTTGCTGCTGCTGAACAGGGCAATCGAACAGGTTCTTAGTCTTGACGCCCATGGGTCCGCGACTGAGGACCGCTGCCGGGATGCATCAGATAGCGAGGACCTCGTCTTCGCCGGCGAAGACGCTGTACAAGGAGCGTTGTCAATAGTAATCTGGTCGTCTGGGTCGTCAAGGACATGTTTGGGCCGCCTCTTCCCAGGCGGATAGTAGTGTTTCGTTGCGTTGTTTTCAATATATTTGTTACGAACTGCCCCATATCACCGTTGCGTCGTAGCGAGCAACGTATTAACGGATTGACGGACAAGAGACGAAGCGAGATGAAGGGTATAGCGCGTGTGTTGTCGGAGCTCCGCTGCGACGACGGCGGACGGACAGTGACTCACTGCTAGGGGAGGAAGATAGACGAGCATAGCGACATTTTTATCTGACCATTGATATAGATTTTCTTATATACGTGATCCAATAAAGACAAATCACACAGACACTACAGTGATAAGTTTCGTAAAACGATTTTCAAGATTACGAGTAGTTTGAATTGTTATACTCCTGCATAATAAATCGACCATCACAATTTCTCAATGCTATCAAAGGAGATATTCAGAATCTTCTATAGTTTTGTTTATTTTGCCGGTAGCGTAACAAAAGCAACAAAAGAACACGTTTGTATATCTCTGGGGCGCACATCAGACGGCGTGCATACCCTCTTGCGTTGCATCGTCGCAGGTGTGTCATACGATGCGTTGTTCCGTTGCGACGACGCGACGCAACGTACTAATGGGGCCGCGCCCTAAACTGTCTCACTCTCTCCTCTTACTTAGCAAAATCCCTCCTTTCCCAATAGCCAGTTATTAAGTGCGGATAATGGGGAATACCGCGGGAAAAATCTTGTATGATATCAATAAAAAGGACCAAGAGTAATACTGAGACACTCGGTTATCTGTTGAACAGTTTTAACGACAATAACATTTAACGTATACATTGGTTATAGTTATACATTTGACGGCCTCGCTGGCACAGTGGTGCAAATACACGGTTTGCTAGCAGAGACAATGGATACGATCGAATGTAGGACGAATTTAGAAAATTTTATTTCTAATTTGTCTGAATTTGGAGGCTTCGGCCGTGGCTACTTACGACCCCACCAGCACGTACTGTCAAACATAGGGATTTGTGTTCTGATAAGATGCTGTGTAGAAACCATAAGAGGTAAATTGCTCCTTTACAGATTAGCGCGCTTCCAACAAACCTCTTCATTCCTAGGAGAGCAGGTTTTAGAGCATAGACCACCGCGCTGCATTATTGCAAGTAGGGACGTTACATATTACGCCCAGGACATGCAGGTTTCTTCACCATGTTTTCTTTCACTGAAAAGCACAATAATGGGTTGTGAAGAAAAAAGAAAATCAACGGTGCCTGCCCAGGATTCCCGCGATTCCTCTAAAAGAGAATCCACGCGAATCACCAGTAGATTTTTTATATTAAAATCATTTTTCGCGTCTATTACTATAAAAGTTTTATAGATGTAACGAGTATTATTACGACCATACTCGTATAATGTAGAATGTATACTGTGTCGCATCGTTACAGGCTCTTATCGTCTGAGGAGGACTGGAGGGTCTGTTTCAGACCCGACTTGTTTCGCTCAGTGTCACGTTTGCTTAAGATGACTGTAAGTACAAAATGTGTATAATAAAATTTTAAATGATTACTTTTCAGTTTATATGAGATACTACGTTGATATTGATGCATAAGTGCTGTAAAATCCTACTCCAAACATTCGCGATTAACATGCATTTTACCGAAGTGACCCTTTCGAAATGCAGACGATCACGATATACGGATCTTCGCATATTCACTAGAAAACGAGTATAAAAGTACCTGTACAATTAAATTTCATATATGTAATTTTATGTTTTAGTACATCTGGTAAAAATGGAGACGGCTGAAGGGATGGTAGCCATTGTACAGGGCTCGCGTCATGCGGGGCTGACGGTCACTGTACTTCCTGAAAAACCTAGAGCATTGAAAAGACAATATGTCGTGATGAATGTGGGTGACGATAAACCTTATCTACGAGAATATAAGGGTGAGTATCTCTTCTTAATCCTTGTAAGAAACAGCTAATAGGAAGTGCGTCTCCACTTTAATGTGGTTTGGAAGGCGACATATACCCAAATAGGCACATTACTTNTGTCTGTGTGTTTGTGCTCTATAACTTCTAAAACTAATGTCTAATTTAAAAAGGCGTATGCGTGATGACAAAGATAAATTTTTATTCCCAGATATTCAAGAGAACAAAAAGCCGTAAGTCTTGAATTATACCTCTGACACAGCTGGACCAAATTTGATAAAAATTATTGTATGTATTTATAAAGGATTAAAACAAAATTTACTTAGATTTCCCCATATTTCCACGGAATCAAAAACTATGCAACTGACACCACCGAGCTAGGACATCGTATTAGATTAAAAAAAAAACAAAATATGACGTAACTTCTAGTTCTTCCACAGCCTATAATACTATTCTATTTACGTTTATGACTTTAAAATTATGACATTGAATATGAAGTTTTGAATTCATCAAAATTCAATCAATCGCAATGTTAGTTTTGTATTTAATGTGTTAAATTTATTAAAACTGTTCAAATCGTCAATTTTTGGGGATGAATATAAATTTGTGAAGTGTATAATGTAAGTTTATTAAATATATTCAGTAAAACTGTGAAGGAAAACATTTGAGGCTACTTAACATCAGGGTGTTGGAATTTCTCATTTACATATATAAGTATAGTAGAGTTAGAGACTTTTAAACCATTCAACTAATGTGCCCCAAATAGTTTAGACTACTAAGGGCGCGGCCCCATTAGTGCGTTGCGTCGTCGTTGTTTCATTTTTTTTTCGAAGTGTTTAGTTGCTGTTAGCCCTATTGGATTTTACAGCGTAACCAGAAGGGTTGGCGAGCGCAGAAGCTCTGCCGAGGGGTGGGCCCGTAGAAGGGCCCTGCTGCGTCGTGGGGGAAACGTTGCTCTCCGCCTCCTGCGAGGCTCGGACCTAGGCTTAGAGCAACGTTTGCTGCTGCTGAAAAGGGCATTCCAACAGGTGCTTAGTCTTGACGCCCGTGGGTCCGTGACTGGGGGCCGCAGCCGGGATGCGTCAGATAGCGAGGACCTCGTCTTCACCGGCGAAGACGCTGTCTAAGGAGCGTTGTCAATAGTAATCTGGTCGTCTGGGTCGTCAAGGACGTGTTTGGGCTGCCTCTTCCTAGGCGGATAGCAGTGTTTTCATTGCGTTGTTTTAAATATATATGTTACGAACTGCCCTATATCACCGTTGCGTCGTAGAGAGCGACGTATTAACGGATCGATGGACAAGAGACGAAGCGAGATGAAGGGTGAAGCGCGTGGGTTGTCGAAGCTCCGTTGCGACGACGGCGGACGGACAGTGACTCACTGCTAGAGGAGGAAGATAGACGAGCTTAGCGACATTTTTTATCTTACCATTGATATAGATTTTCTTATATCCTAAGAAAGACAAATCACACAGACACTACAGTAATTAGTTTCGTTAAGCGAATTTCAAGATTACGAGTAGTTTGAATTGTTATATTCCTGCATGAAAAAATCGACCATCACAATTGCTCAATGCTATCAAAGGAGATATTCAGAATCTTCTTTATTTTGCCGGTGGCGTAATAAAAACAACAAAAGAACACGTTTGTATATCTCGAGGGTGCACACGCGACGGCTTGCATACCCTCTTGCGTTGCATCGTCGCAGGTGTGTCATACAATGCGTTTTTCCGTTGCGACGACGCGACGCAACGTACTAATGGGGCCGCGCCCTAAACTGTCTCACTCGCTCCTCTTACTTAGCAAAATCCCTCCTTTCCCAATAGCCAGTTACTAAGTGCGGAACCCTAATGCTCCCCAAAACTCCTCTTATTCCACATACCAAATCTTTCCTATCCAACGCCCATACCGATAAATGGCGGTACATCCATTCCTCGCTGACCTAAATGTCACAGACGGATAACGGGCAGCAGCGTTATCGGTGTGAGAGGGTCAGCACTGCGATTACCAACGCGCCTGCCGAGCATGGTGATTACTGGCACAACCACGATGACTAAAACAAGGCAGCAATGGCCCCCAGTCCCCGGCAGCCTCGCTATTCCTAGGTCTGGCAGCGGTTATGGTAACGGCGGGGCAGGGGGTGCTAAGAATCTCCGGAAGAGATTCCTTTGCCAACCCCGACGACTTGACCTGGCAACATACAACGCACGCACTTTGAGGACCGACGAAAAGATCTTCGAACTGGAAGAAGCAGTAAACAAGTTACACTGGGATATTATAGGTTTGTCGGAAGTCCGTAGAAAGGGCGAGGACACGATAATCCTCAAATCCGCTAACTTGTTCTACTACCGGGAGGGCCAACACCAGTCCCAAGGTGGTGTCGGGTTCGTCGTCCAAAAATCTCTCTCCCGAAGCTCTTTACTGCGGCGTTGGAAAACCTTTTTAAGTTTTTGGAGTGAAACGGACTGGGCATCAACATCAATGGCGAGTACATCACTCATCTGCGGTTTGCCAACGACGTGGTCATCATGGCAGAGAATCTGGAAGATCTCAATGCAATGCTCTATGACCTCAGCAGAGCTTCTCGACAGGTGGGCCTAAAAATGAACATGGATAAGATGAAAGTTATGTTGAATATCCATATTCCACTCTACCCAATCATCGTTGAGAACTCACCACTCGAAATTGTAGACGAGTATACATACCTGGGACACATAGTGCAGCTAGGTAGGTCTAATTTTGAGAAGGAGGTCAACCGCCGAATCTAGCTCGGTTGGGCAGCGTTCGGGAAACAACGCCAGATATTTTTGTCCGATATCCCTCAGTGCCTGAAGACGAAGCTTTTCGAACAGTGCGTGTTGCCAGTGATGACCCCACCAGCAAAGACGTACTCCCAAACATAGAGATTTGTGTTCTGATGCGATGCTGTGTAGAAACCATAAGAGGTAAATTGCCCCTTTACAGATTAGCGCGCTTCCAACAAACCTCTTCACTCTTAGGAGAGCAGGTTTTAAAGCATAATCCAACACGCTGCTGTTGCAAATAGGGACGCTACATATTACGTCCGGGACATGCAGGTTTCTTCACGATGTTTTCTTTCACTGAAAAGCACAATAATGGATTGTGAAGAAAGAAGAAAATCAACGGAGCCTGCCCAGGATTCCCGCGATTTCTCAAAAAGAGAATCCACGCGAATCACCAGTAGATTTTTATACTAAAATCATTTTTCGCGTTTATTACTATATAAGTTTAATTGATATAACGAGTATTTTTACGGCCATACTCGTTTAATGTTGAATGTATACTGTGTTCAGGCTCGCATTGTTACAGGCTCTTATCGTCTGAAGAGGACTGGAGGGTCTGTTTCAGACCCGACTTGTTTCGCTCGGTGTCACGTTTGCTTAAGATGACTGTAAGTACAAAAAGTGTATAATAAAAATTTTAAACGATTATATTTCTGTTTATTTGAGATACTACGTTGATAATGATGCATAAGTGCTGTAAAATCCTACTCCAAACATTCGCAATTAACATGCATTTTACCAAAGTGAACGAAATACGGATCATCGCATATTCACTAGGAAACAAGTATATAAGTACCTGTACAATTAAATTTCATAAATGTAATTTTATTTTAGTACATCTGGTAAAATGGAGACGGCTGAAGGGATGGTAGCCATTGTACAGGGCTCGCGTCATGCGGGGCTAAAGGTCACTGTACTTCCTGAAAATCCTAGGGCATTGAAAAGAAAATATGTCGTGATGGATGTGGGTGAGGATAAACCTTATCTAAGAGAATATAAGGGTGAGTATCTCCTTTTACTTCTTGTAAGAAACAGCTTATGAGTTGCTATGCAGCTTGGTTCTAGGTTTCTCATTTAAAGGAGAGCCTCGTCAACTTAATGTAGGTTAGCAGGCTATATATAACCCATAATTGTTCCAGTGACATACAACTCTTCTCATTTGTTTTACGGAAAGCACAATTACAATTTTTAAACACCAATTTTAGGCACAAGACTTATTTATGAAGCAGTTCCTCCTAAGTTTCGATTTCACAACTAAATGCCATCAAATTAAGGCATAAGAATTTATTTTTTCAATACCTCTTAGTACTTTGTTGAAATATCAATCGTAATTAAATGTCTATTGTGATATTTTTTTTATTAATATCAGGTTAGCGTTTGATTGCAATCACACCTCATGTTAAGTGACGATACAGTCTAAGATGGAAGAGCGCTAACTTGGTAACTTACCCCTATGGTGCATTCTCCACTGCATCGTACCGGAATGTATACTTTTTGCTTGGCAGCACGTCTTTGCTGGTAGGTAACTAGCTACGATAGAAGCTATTAGGTAGCATAGGAAATTACTTTAATTTCTTTATATTGTTTTCAATTATATTATTTCACGTCTTAGGTATTAAATCACCCACGCGTGTGAGCAAATCGAATGTAGAAACAAACACCGAGAGAATATGTGGACAATCTAACATCCCACTTTGCGACATCAGATACGCCAGTAATTATCAGGTATGCCCCATAATATTTCTTTTCCAATCTCGGTGGTGTAATAGTACAAGTAAAAGAGCAAGTTTAGGAAATTTATTTCTTACTGGTGTAGGTTATGATCCTTCGACCGTAGCTAGTTATTTTCCTGAAAGGAAAGACTGCTGGGGAGTAAAATATGTGCATTCTGGTGCGTACGTAAGTTTTTTCGTAGCCACATGTCTTTTAAATAGTCGTTAGCTACATTAGAAAAACTATTTTTTTTAAATCATAAAAACACTTAAAAGAAAATATTTCTCGAACTGGGCTCTTTTGATACCCTCGTATGGATTACGCGTACGTAATTATTCAATACTTGGGGCTGTTAAATTAATTTACTCCATTTAATATGGGTAAAAAAGGTAAGTAGCAGCACATTAACGTCCCACGGCTGGGCACAGACCTCCTTACTCATAGTAGAAAGGTTTTTAGAGCATTAGCCCATCACGCTGCTCCACTGCAGGTTGGCAGGCATAATGTACTCTCTATTCCTTCACTCTCATAGTCTAATGTATAATAGTCTAACGGGAATCCAACATTATCGGAGAGGGATTAGGTGCAGGACCGACGGCTTAACGTTCTCTTCGCCACGCAGGGTGGAGCGCACTGCCAACTGCCCAACTTCGGGCAAGTATTGAATATATTTCAATATCGATGTTTTTAATTGGCCCGATCCGGGACTCGAACCCAGAGAACCTCATGTCTGTTGCCGAACATGTTAACCACTAGACCAATGAGGCGCTATTTTGAAATGGGTATTTGCGCCATAACTCCAGTACAAATGTCTAAATTTCCATAACTTCAAAAGAATGTTTACTATCGTTGTGATTGAAATTACCAAGTTTAGGTACCGAACTGAAGTAAAAAAGAAATTTTCTTGCTACAATCCTGTGGTATCTAAAAGGATATGACGGAATTTAAGCATCAGTGTAAAAGTCGATGTTTTGGAATAAGAGTGCCACAATTCTAACAAAGCTACTGGTACAAAAGAGCAATTGAAAATTTTAAAAGCAATGACAATCTCATTTTGTGGCACCACGGCACCGTTTAATTCATTCATTACATAATTATTTTAAGAACAATTTCTTAAAAAAATAAATTATTCGTCGTTGTTTATTTGGCTTCTTGGTATTGTTGCAGTTCGCTAATTGTCTTCACATGCCTCAATCTCAACATACAAGTAAGATTTTTAAAATATACGTACATAAAAAATCTTCTGTGATACTGTCACATAAAACATTCTTTTTTTATGTTAGACTATCTTCGATCTAGGTCTTGTAATGAAGCTAAATTTATTAAAAGGTTTAGACCCTTTAATAAATTCCTGTTCATTTGTATTAATCATTTGAGTTGATTTTTTATAAAAGTGCTATTTATATGTTTGTGATTTCGGCTGATAATTATTAGTGATGATGATTATGATACTGACGCGATAACGAATGTAAAAAGGTTACGCTATGGAGACGAAAGTATTACGTGCACCAACGTTAAATAATTTATTTTCTAAATAAGTATAAGACGCGGTTATGAACAAGTAATATTCTGTTACAAAAATATGATCGACAACTACACCTTCAAACTTTTTAAACTCATTTTGTAAAAATGTAATCCGGGGTTCTTGACAATCAAGAAATGTGGGGTAAGGGCCTCGAGGCAGTGCCTCATTACCCGGGCTAATTTTTTCGGGCAACGACGATACCCGGTATTTATGTCTCCCTGTTATTCTAAGGAGCTCCAAAGGGACGATCCAGGTCAATAAGAGTTTTGGTCAACTCCAGGTTCTGTCACTGTCGTAGCGTTGTCAACGCCGATATCTTCCACTATACCTGGTGGTGGTGACGAGGACCTCACGAGGCAGGGGACGCCCAGTGCTTTCAGATCCAGGATACTAGCTTGCAATGCCATGGAGGTGTGTCTGCCGGGAGTTTACCACGTAGCAGAATAAGTTTATCGCCAACTGCCGGATGAACACCTCCACGGTGGGCGTCCTAGTGCCATGATGACTGACCTCATTTTTGATGTACCTCGGAGCTCCTACTATCAGGCATAGGCATTTATTCTGCTGGGTCTGCAGCCTCTGGTATCCTGAGCATAAATAGTACCAGGTAGGAGCCACATACAGCAGTCTGGTGCGGATATAGGCTCCGTAGACCTTCAGTTTGGCTTATACTGGAAGACTTAAAGTAAAGAGCGGCGCAGCAGCAACCGGGCCATATATATGTATAAGGAAACCTTTACACCTTATACATGAGCTGATAGTAGATGGCGCTGTACAATTTTTAGTAAATAGTATTTTTAATTAACCTTTGAAAATCTATTAACATCAACAGTCACAAAAATTTGGGAACTAAAATGTACTTTACTAATGATTGAAAATTTGAACAAAATGGGGAGAGTTAGAGAGAGTGAGTTGATAATAGTAATAAATGAAAACTGATTTCAACATGTTATTTATCAATTTTTAGATAAAGTTTTGGGTTATGGAAGCGGTGAAATGGAGCGCTCGTTCTCTGGAGTGAGAGATTCTAGAAATAGCTTCGTATACCACGGGAGAAGTAAGTGTTCAATGAAAGAAAATGACGCTAAAAATATCAGAAGATAAAAATAGTTATTTGATTTTCCATAATTTTTTTCCTCAGCGGTGTTTAAAATACTTGTATGTTTATTTAATCTCTATGGTGCTCGAAACCGAACAGATTAGAAAAGCAATAATACGAAGATGGTTTTAAACTCTAAATCCCTATATCACCAATCTTCCCTTAGCTTTATATGTCCCCTAGGTACATTTACGGGGTGGTTAATATATACATAGATAACATTATGGAACAAGTTACCTCTGCGTATAAGACAATCGAATTCATTGGACATATTCAAGTAAAAGGTAAAAAATCATTACCTTTCTTTATGTTTTTGCCGACATAGATTATTTATGATATTTTTTATTTATTTGATTTATTGTTATTTCTTCATTTCTTCACACCACACTTCGTTTCTTAGAACCTATCTAAGGTACCTGTTAGAAATCACTAATAAGCACCTAATCGTATTGCTCGCTTAAGTTTTTATCTGCTCCATGTTTGTGGTGTACTTTAAAGAATTTTCTACCTATTTTATATTTGTAATTTATATAGCTAAGGGGCTTATGTGATGTTGTAAGCAATGTTGATGAAATCGGGTAAAAGAACGAGAAAACAAATCGGCATGAAAATGATCCAATGCTTCCACTCGCAATAGGTCAGGTTTACTCATATTTCCATGGGATCAGAAACTACCCGAGTTACACCACGGAGAACAGCTTGCCAGGAACAGAACAGTTATATAACATTAATGTCTGGTCCGCATTATATTAAAGTTTTATATAAAGGTTCTTACTACAAGCCCTCGAGTGAAATGGACTACTTCATGCAATCGCTGCGACAGTATCCCTCTGAAGCCAGATCAGCTGAGCTCATACAAAGAATATTGGACTATGCTCAGAATAGAAGTGGTATAATTCTTATTTATATTATACTGTTTTAATATTTCGCACACATTTCACTTTTTGAAGTCCACGTTGGAGTTCTAATAGCAGAGGTCCTGGAGTCGGGCCTGGATAAGGATAGAGGATTTCGGCCATGTCTAGTTACCATTGTTACAAGAATATTGTAGCGGGAAATAAAAATAATTGCAGTCCGGTACGATGCCTTTCTAATATTATAATTAAATAATAAATTACTTCTAACCTGGTTAGCATGCTACCATTGTGAAAGCATCATTACTAACCACCAGGGCAGATTATAATCATCAATAAAAAAAAATACGGAAAAGGGTAATGATACAATGTTATTATAAATCTATTCAAGAACAGTATTAATAACAGGTGTAAAATCATACGTTTGTATCATAAATAAAATGTATCATATAAAGTATTGCTTTATTATATTTTATTAATTTAGGTTTGACACAAAATATCACATGGGTTAATAATTATAGGAAAAAATGTTAGCATATTAATTAAAAATGTAACACTGTAATTTTGGATATAAGCTGACGTAAATTAGGACCTTACGGAAACTAAAATTTATCGTCTAGTTCATCAATAGAATTCAAGAGTAAAAGGTTTTGAGTTTCACTGTATTTCTTAAAATATAATATTACACGTTGCAATACCAAACATACAATACAGGCATATATACACAATGGCATTTAAACACACACACACTCAAAAAAATACATAATGTGTTTTAGATTTTCTTCATTTATTTACTTCAAGCGTCGGTATGGTGTATATATATATATGGTACGATTTATTGTAAAAGAGGCTAAGAATCTCCGGCAGATCCAGTATAATAAATAAATATAACTGGAGGCATCAGTATCCAGTTATATTTATTTAGCTGTCTTAAGAAATGTTCTATCGATCCATAAATACTTTGTAAAACTTATTTACCAATATAGTATTATTACCTAGCTAAAAGGAAACATCAAACGAGAAGTGCACGATGTCTGAAAAAATCGAGAAGTCAACAGACAAACAGAGTGATAAGGAAACATGATGCTGGTGTTCACATGCAACCGAAAGAAGTAAACATTTCTAGACAACTGGATAAATCTCCATCTCCCGTTAGAAAGAGATGTTCAAGGTAAAAATATCAGTAATTGTTTCCGTGTAAGTATTTAATAATTATATTATAAAGAGGAAACATATGTATGTATGTTTGTAATGTTTTCATATAAAAACTATTGACCCGATTTCCTAATTTTCTTTACCATAACAAAGCTGCATTTTCAAGGCAATTATTTTTTCAAGGCATTGACTTTTTATCCCCACCTCTATACATAGGTTCGGCAGAATAAATATAAGAACTTCATAGATTTGAATACAGATTCCATTCCGACGAAGTCGCGGTAGATTCCTAGTAATATGCAGTAGGTTAATGTTATATATCGTTTTACAATTTCAGTCAGGAAGAACTTTTAAATTACACTTACGATTACCTAAACAACGCATCTCTAGTTCGACGCAATACAGATGTCAGGTACTTAACTGAAATGAAGCGGGCGTTGAAGCATCGCCTGAAGGAAATAATTGAGAACAAGCCGGGGGTAATAATATATGTTTTATACTCGACTTGCTTCGCACGGGGAGCATATTATCTAAACTTATATCCTAAAAAGGAAACATTTGTGTTTTTGTATGTAAGTATGTATGACTGCGTGATCGGTCTAGTGGTTAGCATGTTCGACTACAGACATGAAATCTTGGGTTCGAGTCCTGGTTCGGGACAGTTCGAAATCAATATTGAGTTTTCTATTAAGATTTTCTCAATATTTGGCCGAAATTGGGAAAAATTTGGCGGTATGATCTACCCCCGTTCCTCGGATAGCACGTTAAGCCGCCGGTCCTGCGCCTGATCTCTCCCCGCTCGTGTCGTGTCCTAAGATGGGAGCGTGATCACTTGGAAAGATTTAATTTTTATACGGCCGAATTTTCTCTACTGCATATCAGACCCAGGATTGTGCTAGAAGTGCCGTCAAAACCGCAGGAGCTTCATAAGTCGAATATATGAATGTCTTCAATGTTTACACTTCTTAAAGTGCGTGATAGCAACGCATATCGTGACAAAGCATCGCCACGTCGTCTCTCCTCCCACGCGGTTCAGTGTTTTGTTTACTACAGTACACGTAACCCTGCGTATTACGTAATATATTTTATTGTATACAACATTCATAACTTCTGCCTAATTGCAATCATCTAACATAGAGACAACTTGGAGGCATATCCGCAAACAGTATAATCTGTTTACTTGTTTTTAAGTTTATCGCGAACAGGCCGACAGATAGACGTGACGGAGGACGGTTTATAATTTCTAAATATATGGCTATTCTAATTCATCCTATGAAAATTTGAAATCCTCGTAATACTAGTTGATAAAATACCTCTAAAAGATGAAATTCCCTGATAATTAGCTTTTTTATAATTATTGACAGGTTAGCGCTTGATTGTAATATCACCTATGGTTTGACGGCCTCGCTGGCGCAGTGGTGCGAGTATTCGCTTTGCTAGCGGAGGTCCCGGGTTCGATCCCCGGTAGGACGAATTTAGGAAATTGTATTTTCTAATTTGTCTGAGTCTGGACTGGTGGGAGGCTTCGGCCGTGGCTAGTTACCACCCTACCAGCAAAAGCGTACCGTCAAACAAAGAGATTTGTGTTCCGGTACGATGCTGTGTAGAAACCGTAAGGGGTATATCGCCTCTTAACAGATTAGCACGCTTCCATCTTAGACTGTATCATCACTTACCATCAGGTGAGATCACAGTCAGCAATAAAAAAAAAGTGATGATACACTTTAAGTTACAAGCGTCCCTTGTAAGACGTAATTTATCCTCTTATGCTCACAACATCATACTGGAACGCAATTAGCTAGTTTGGCGTCACGTCTTTGCGGTGGTGTGGTAACTAGTCATGACCGAAACCTCCCACTAATACAGACTGAGATAAATTAAATAAAGACAAGAATGCTATTAGTACAGAGCCAATCGAACCCAGGACCTCTTCTAGCGAAGCGAAAACGCGCACCACAGTGCCATTTGTCACATGTCGGCTATTTTAATGGGATTTTCACTGAGTGATAGATAACCTTGTAAGGAACACCGTACCCTCGGGAACAGGAAATTCATATCAGAAACTGATAACGTAATAAAATAAGTTATGTCGAAAGTCGACTAGTAAGTAAATAAAGTAATTATTTCAAGCAGGTATGTCCAAGTATTCACAGCCGTTATATTCTACACAGAAAATATCATCACGGCGATAAATTAAGCTCTACGGTAACTATACTGTTAAATATTTTCTATTCCTTTCTTAATTAATAAGGTTTTAGTAATTTTCAATAACTTATATTTTTATTGTATTTATTTGTTATATATTTCTGTAAAGCATATCGAGTTAATCTATACGTTGAGACTTAATTACACATCAGTTTAAAATTAGTCTTAGTAAAATAGAAAGTCGAATTACTATTTTGTGAGGCAGAGTTTAATAATATTTTCAGTTACAAACAATCAATTTACTTTACAGGTAGAGCCCAAAAGTGACATACAGACACAAGGTATCTTAAGGCTTTTGTTTAAAAGTTTAGCGTTTTATATGTCTATTATGGATGTACAAATTTTATATATTCTAGATAATTTTGACGACCCCTACGTATAAAGAGTTGAGTATATAATCTTAATTTGCTTCAAAGATAAATTACACTGCTCTACAAAAAAAAATGTTTTATTGCCCTGGATATCATCGCAAATTTTCACGTTTTCAAGTATCCAGGTAGCCCAGGTTACGAATCTATTTAAGGGTCAAGGGCATGATGGCAGCTTTCTGCTGGTCTTTGAAAAGAGAATGTCCCTTGGAAAATGATAAAAAAAGGCATTTTATGGAAATATGAAATATAGTTCTGACATTTTCCCCTTTATTTACTTCCATGTATCCTAATTTCTCAAAACGTAACTGACATTATAAATACATCTGTTATTGTTTCTAGTTTTTCTGTTTTGTAATGTAAAATTAAAAAATGTCCAAAATACGAGTTGCCTCTTTATACGTAGAGGCCATGGGTATATGAAAGTTATACACATATGATTAATTGTATATAAATAATAATACATTAAAGTAAGCATTCTTTGTTTGCAGTAGCTTTACCAACTGAGCCGAGCAATATGCAAATTTTAACACCAAGAACTTCAGCTTATGTAAGACTTTACATTGTATTCAATTAATTAACGACACTTATAGCAATAGATTTTATATTTATACCAGAATTTCCATACCATCATATTTGACAGCTTTGCTGGCTCTTAGAAAAGGGAGCGGATTCAGTACCCAATGGGATAAATTTATAAAATTGTACCATCTACTTTCTATCTACATAGATAATGAATTACCCTCCTATAAAAGACAAAACTGTTCTTGTTGGTGTCAAATATTAACATATATAATGTACACATGTGTAACACATACACATTCTTGAATGTATCATCATGTGCCATTAGGTGAGAACAAAGCCAGGCGTTTATTTAATTTTTTGTTTTAACATTGAACATATAGAGATATATTTCTCTATAGATATATTTTTTACTTACAGATTCCTCAAAGTCGCTCTCATCATAACATATGCTTTTGTAAGCGTCCCCCACGTTGTGTATGCGAAAGTACAAAAAGCGAAGAAAAACTAAAGCAAAATTTTGTTAATGAGATCAAGGACTGGATGGATAATATACCTGTATTTGCTAATTTTAGTCCGGAAGATAAAATAGTTCAAGAAAAAATTGTCAATGATTTAGCAACGACTTTAAGAAAATTACAAAATGAAAGCGATTTTATTATTAAAGCTAAAAGTGAAATAATAAAATGTCTCGACGTCCTACCTATGTGGCATCCGGGTGATTTAAAAGATGATCATTTATTTAAAGAAAAAATAGCTGATAAATTAATCACCAAATTGGAACGAATAGTGGAAACAGAATTTGAAGCTGAAATATATAAATTCATTAAAGCGCTTCCACTTGACTTAGAAAGCATTAATAGCCATGACATAGTTGAAATCTTAAAAAAGTTTGAGCTTAAACTCAAACCCATTGCAATGTCTCGTCCTTATAATGATATGGAATATAAAGAAGCGATGAAATCGGAGATCGTCAATTTATTAGATGAATTGTCGCTAAAATATGATGGACAAAAAAAAGACGATGTAGCCAACAAATTTGCTGAAACGTTATGTAGTGTAAAGTTGCCTATAGGTAGAAAAGAAACTGCACATGAAGTTTCAGAAAATGAAATACAGAAAAAGATTTTGAATTGGTGCAATGACATACCAGAACTTTCGCAAAAAAATATTCCTGATAACTTAATTCAAAATCTATCAGATAAAATTATTAAGTATGCATCAGAAGGTTTTGATAATAATGCGGTACAAGAAAAACTTCATGTGGATGTAAACAATTGGTTAGACAAAGTAGCTACTTTAACAGATGAGCATTTTGATACGAAAACTAAAAACAAACTTACTAACAAATTAATGCAGCTTTTACGGAGTTCAACTTACAAAGCTAGTGGAAGTAAAAGACTAAGTAATTTTATAAAGGATTGGTTTTATAGTATACCTGAACTGTCAGGAGGTGATGAACATGAGAATAAAAAAGAGCTTCAAAGTTTGGTAGCTCAACTAGAACAAATTCAAACTCGCGACAACGATTCTAAAAATATAAAAGTAAACATGAGGGAAGTAATCAAAAATTGGTTGCAAAATATGTTTAAAAAGAACAATAATACTTTAGATGCTACAGAACAAGAAAATTTAGTAAATAAACTAATTTCCAAGTTAAGTGATGTTACTAGACAAAAATCGCAAATACAAAATGATGATGATGACTTGATCTATGAAGATATCGTTACGTGGTTAAAGAATATACCTGGTATAAAATCTAATATTTCTATGGTACAAAAAGATGCAATCGAAGAATTCATTAATACGTTGAGTGGTATTAGAAATATTAGTGATGAAAAAACAGTAGAAATACAAACTAAAGAGGCAATAAAAGATTTTATTGAAATATTATCTCATAACATTGGATTAGAACTTGACAATGAAGACCGAAAGTTGTTAGAACAGAAGTTATTAAAGCATATGAATTTACAACCATTACAAAGAAAGCGTTGGAATAAGGAGAAAAAACTTAGTGAAGATAGTGAATTTAAGTTAGACAAGAAATTTGGTTCTTCCACGCCAAGAGCGTTTGCATTCATGCCTTACAAAGAATTACCTCCAATATCAATAGATGTATCGTCTATTCAAAATTTATCTTCTGACGAAACTCATTTAAATAATCTTTCAGAACTTCAGGTGTATAAACGTAACCTTGTTAATATTGTTGATAATTGGTTGAAGCGATTAGACTTAAACATAAAAAGTGTTGAGCTATATAACTTAGTGAATGATATCGCATCGGATATAATTGAAAGGCAAAAATATTTACAATTATCTGGTAATAGGGCCCTAGAGGCTGACGAATTAGAACACCTGAAATATCAAATTTTTAGAAGATTAAGTAAATTATTAAGTCTAGAGGAGTTACCTAGCATAATTTTGAAAGTTCATGACCTAAACAAACATATTTTCGAACTCTCAATACCAAAATTAACAAAATTTCATAAATATGAATATTCTGATCAAGAGACACACATTGAAAATTTAGCTAACAGTCTTAAAACGTGGTTAGATATTATTATCACAAATACACCCGAATTATACCCTGTACAGTATTCTGATGGATTAATTTTAGATTTCGCTAAAAAATTAGCAAAATTTGAATATATTAACAATCACGACATTCAATTAAAAAAGGAAATATTGCAATGGCTTCCCAAAATGTTTGATCAATTAGACGAAACGTTAATTAATAATATGGCCGAATCCTTAAAAATTCATTTAATGAGAGCAAAATCAACAATCAATATAACGACGCAAAATCAAAAGCACGAAGAGACTACTGGAACAATATATAAAAAAATGTTATGGGATACTATATCCAAAACGTTACCATCGATACAGACTTCATCTAGTGACGATATGCTTACTTTTGATTTGCTCAAGGAAAGATTGGTCGATACATTTATTAACTTACATTATTTTTCAGAAGACAAAAATACTCTGGATAAATTTAGGACTAAATTGTTTGATGAAGTCGATAAATTTTGTAATGAATATTTAAAACACCACCCCAACGCTTCTCTAAATTCTGAAGAGTTAGGCAAGAAATTATATAAATCTCTAAAAGTCGTATCTGTACCTAACATTGAATCTGTAAGATCAGAATTAGAACAGGTCAGATTAAAAGAAGAAATTAATGATTGGCTTCAGGATATTCCATTTAACAAGTCACAGATAACTGAATTGCAAATAAACAATCTAGCTATCGAGTTAGCGAAGCATCTATACGATTTAGAAAAGATTAAAAATGTAGAACCTGGTGACAACAGAGATTATAAAATGGAACTTGAAATAACGAACTGGTTACGTAAACTGCCTTTTGAAAATATAGATACATTAAATCTAAATATAGTTGCTAAAAATTTAATGGAAAAGCTTAAAACGACCGATAAATCACGTACGCTGGATATATCTAAGATTGGAAAATATGACGATAAAGTGATATCTACACCACGGCGAGAAACGCCGACGCACTATCAATTTCCACAAAGCGGTCTAAGTGCTGAAGATAGGGCTCATTTAGAAGAAATAAGAAAGAGATTTAACTTTCCTGGCGATGTCCAAAGACCGTTATATAAAAATGCATCTGTAAGTCCACCGCCTACTGAAATTGCAATTCAAACAAATATAAGCAGTAAAGTAGAAAGAATTGCTCAAACATCGCGTACGTCTTTAATTGAAAGATCTAGTGTAAACAGAGAGATGTCACCACAAGTAGTTATCAGAGAATATTATTGGGACTCCAATGCATCTAATCAGAGTTTGCTTATGAACATCCCTGTTCCTCAAAACTCTCAAAGATTAATTTCCCCACAAACGCCAACATCGCAGGGTCCAAGGCGACAAGAAATAAAAACAAAGGAAAATCAAGCGCAAACAGTTAATGATACACCACAGTTCCACGATGTTACTAAACAAACTATTAGACGTGATAAACAAACAGACAGAAGATTTGAAAAAAGGACAAGTAGTTTAGGATCACTACATGACGACAGGATAATTAAACCTGTCAGACAATCAATGCCCTTACCTAAAGATGGGGGTGCCAGTTTTAGACACGAAACTCCAAGATCACTAAGAAATAGAGGGAATAATGTTTGTTGTAGTTGTGGAGAACGAATGTTTACAAAATGTAGAGCAAGACTGCATCCTAATTGTAGGCAACATTGTAATTTAAAATATTTAAACAATTGCTCAAATTGTTGCAGTGGATGTCCTTATCCAAGTTATTTATTTTTTAGAAAAGAATTTTAATAAATTTTGTTGTCACATACATTTACTTAACCAAGTTTTTGTTCCAATGATTGATATAGTTCCCTTAAAATTTATTTAATTATAAAGAAACAATCTCTATTGTAAACCTCAATAATGTTTCCTACCGCGCGAAATAACAAAACTTAAAAATACATTTGTGACTTATCATATTTGTATATAATTAGCGGACTTTTCAAGTGAAACTCTTTTAGACGCCTGAGGGTAACATTTTGACGGATGAATCGCGTGATTAGCGTCACAAAGATGTGCAGCGTTTTTATTTCAAAACAAAATTTAATAATTTCTAATATTGACAAAACACACGTGACATTTTTATTTACAATTCGTCATTTGGGATTTCAATAAATTATTAGTATAAATTTTCGAAATCTATTAAATTCCTAACATATCTTTCTTATACCTCCCTCGAAGTCTACAGTTTTAGATTTGTATAACTATAAATAAGATTTAAACATTAGTTTGATAAAGAAGTTTCACTTCTGACATTTGTACTTTGTACTTTTAATGTGGACTGATAATTATTTTAATATCGATAAATATGTAACGTATATATAAAAAGAAAGATGAGATTTAATTTGATACTTTTTCTGAAACAAACTATTGTAGCTGCAATTTTAACTTATTTTGAGAAAAGCTAAAAAGCACAAACAAAATTCAAAAATGGTTCAATCCTGCACAATGCAGATAGAGATTTCAGATTGTACCTCCTAAAAGAAACACATCGATTTACTAATATCCCTGTATATATATATATATATATATACACCGCTCACCCCATACGTAGATAACGTTGACCATAGCTCATTCCTCACCACTCGATCGTAGGCCTTTTCTAATACTACGAAAGCGCAATAAACTTTTTGGTGTTTAGCCAAACAATTTTCAGTTATGCATCGTAAAGAAAAGACCTCACCCGTACATCCCATTCCTCTTCTAAATCTAAATATCCAAAATAAACAAAATTTGTCATAATAGTTACCATTTATTGTTGATTATACATAATACATTTCAAATTTTGCAAAAACTAGAATGCATACAATAAATGTAATTTATTTTTGTTGCTCATCTATATATGTGCATAGAAAATCCACATAATTTCAATTTCATCCACATATTTTAATCAAAGCTTTTTAAAACTGGAAATATTACGAATGATCTAAAGGAAGCAAGGATACGGAAGTAATACTGGTAAGCAAGGGGGGTAGTCATCTAACTCTTCACATGTAATATATTTGGGTCTTCGTCTGCATTTCCAAAAACGTTCAATGCAATGGCAACGGATATCATCTCTTTCATCATCGGAATCATTAAAACTTATTCGTCGTTTAGATGCATCCTTGTCTGCCGTTGCCCATGTACCTCGTTTTTTCTTTGTACTCGACGATATGGTTGGTGTTAACTTTTGCGCTGGAGTAGATGCATAAATGGGACTACCAATAGATAAATGACCTGACGATGTATTTGTAGCAATACCTGCGGGTTGAGTTTGATGTGATTGATTTTCGATAGCTTGTTGCATTTCTATTCCAACCGATTGGCATCCAACTGAAAGCTTATTAAAAGTTTTGCTCGATTCCCCATTCGATATATCAGCTTCAATGTGTTCTTGCCAGTTGTGTTGATATGGCATATTATTACTTGTAGACGACTTACGAATATAATTTATGTTTGATGGACTTTGTTTAGTGGGACCTTGTTCTATTGACGGATTGCTGGCATCTTTATGCTGTGTCTTGTATCCACTTGGGCCAGGAACTTGACTAATTCCTAATATTCCTCTACTCGTTCTTAACTGCTGGGAATTTATTTGAATATTCGAACTTTCTTCGACAAATGGAGTAGCGTTTTGTCCGTTTTCAGGAAGAATACCCTTCATTTGACTTTTGTCAGAATTATCATTTTGATAATAGTTTTGCATTAATTTACTCTCTTCAATTTCACTCTTTAGGCGTTTTTGTATATGATGAGGTTTATTCTGTGGTGAAACAGCAGATATGTTTTGTTTTTGTGATGGGTTTTGACTTTCTTGTAATGTATACCAATGGTTTGGTTCCTCTTTGAAGGTGGAACACATAGGTGTTTCCTCGACAAATGTTGTGTAACCAGGTATTTCTTGAGAAATACTGTACTTTTCCTTATTCAATACATTTAAATTATTATCAGAAACAATTTGGGATTTCGCTTTTATAATATTATTTAGTTGTAATTCACCACATGCTTTGTCGCATTTGGACAGATGATTGATGTCGATATTGTAGTGTGCAATATTTTCATTTTCACTGAATTGAGATTGATGTTGTTGTGTTGGTTTAACGTTAATAAAATTAGAGGAACATTGTTCACACTTTTCACAGATTTCACTATTATCAGATGGTTGAAATGCGACTTTTTTTGGATATTGGTAATTATCTTGATTCCTCATATTAAAAATTCGGTTTATTAGTTCATCTACCATAAAGTTTGCATTTAAGCTGTCGTCATTTTTGAGCGGAGTTTTCTCTAAAAATCGTAAAATTTCGTTTCTTAGGGCAATTTCATAATTATTAGAGTCTAATTTATTTTCTATTTCTTTGATTTTCATTGTCAACATTTCTATTTGTTTTTTCCTTAGATACATCGTAATCGAGTCTTCACTGGTATTAATGGGTAAATCTGTATACCACTGTTCGACTTCTATTCCTAACAGTATAGAGTCAGCTTCGTCTTTTAAATTTTTTTCACTTGCTATTGGAACTTTCTGTAATGCATTCATCACATCATTTTTGTAATAGTAAATTGTGGAATGGTTTGATTCAACTTTATGTTTTTTAGTTAAGTCTTCAACAAAATCATCAATAAGTTGTGTTACTTTTTTTCTGAATATATCAGAAATCACTTGGTTATCACTTTTAAATCGACAAAATAATACATATTCTTCAGCTATTTTAAGAATTTCAAGATCTTCATGTAGTTTTACAGAATCGTCTTCATTATTGTCGATCAACCCTTGTTTGCGAAGGACCGTAACAATGCTTTGTATTAGTTTATTTTTAAAAGAAGATTCCTCGGTCGCTTTTATACAATCGTTAATATTAAGAGTTTTTTCAATAAATTGTGCTTTAAGTATAGGTCTTTTCGATATTAACTCTGAAGTCTGTGGTAGGCAATCTAATAATTCATCAATTGCATCATCTAAGAGGTCTTCATAAAAGAACCGATTATAATATGTTGCTGGATCACAGTTTAACTTAGATACAGATTTCCACAAACCGTTATGTATACCTAATCTAACTTTTTCTACTACAGTCTCATCTTCTGTATTTGGTATTTCAATAGGTACTAGTTGCACCCAATCTTTTACAAATTGTTCATATTCGGCTTCCAGTTGTGTAATAGATCTAGTACTCAAGTTTGAATTTATAACAACTGAGGAATACGTTTTTTGTGATACCTGATTACTATTGTTTATATTTTCATTAAAATCTTCCAAGATAATATCTTTTTTTGAAGATAAAGCGCGAGTTATGTCCCGTTTGGCACCTACATTGTTGCAATTTCCATTGCATGATTTTTTATTTATGTTTTGCCCGTCAATATTACTTTTATATACAGGAATTTGTATGGCTTCTATATGCTTAATACGAGCATCGCATGTGGAATTTTCACATGTCAAAACTTGTACATCATGATTTTGCAATTTCTCAATTGTAGGTTTTTGAGTATTTGCAAACATGTCATTTGAATTGGTATAAAAAAGATTTGAGGAGTTTGGAAGAAAAAGATTTGATAAGCCCCGGATTCTCTTCATTAAATCTGTAGCATGCTCTGTAGCTACCAAACTATCTTCTCCAACAAGCTTATTAATCCATTTGAATATCTGATACTTTAAATGTTCTAACTCTATTTCATCAGATCCTCTACTAGTAGGATTTAATTCTAAGTACTTGAATCTATCTATGATATCTCCAGCCAAATCATTTATTACAATTTGTTTTAATTCATCATTCTTGTGTTCAGGTATTGTCAAATTAATGCTTAACATCCACTGTTCTATTTCTTTGCATACTTTATCGGTAAACTTGTCTTTCTTAATAATAACATTTTGACTTTTGTTTTGTTTAATATTTATTTCAGGCTTTATTGCTGGTAAGTTTTGGGAATTATCACTTTGTATATTTGGAAGAATAATAATTGTCTCAGATCGCACTGTTGATGGCACTTCTTCGTTTATAAATGATTCCTTTAAATGGACCAATAAAAATTTTGCAAAGCTGCAAGCATGGTATTCGGAAAACCCGTAATCACACATCAACTTGATAATCGTTTTTTGAATATATTTATTATTGCTAATATGTATTTTTTCTATTGATAACATTATGTAGTCCAATAAATCACCTTCAATTTCCTTAATCTGTCGTCTGTTAATTTTTAAGTTGTTTTTCTCCAAGTATGTAATAAGTTCTGCAGATATAAAAATTTTAAGTTCACTTTCAGTTGGTTTTATAAACCTTTCGATGTTTGATGAACAGATACTCTTGAACCCAGTTATTTCTTTTCGATTGCATTCTGTAATTTTATTAAATTTTCGATCTATATGCTTTACTTTACTACATAATATATCTGCTAATCTGTTTAAGGTAATTCTTCTGTTTCCCTGAATTTCAATAGGAAGAACTTCCAGTCTGTCTATTATATCAGTCTTCAACTTGTAATTTCTATTAGACTCGAAAGGGTTGTAAATAAAATATTTTAAACAATTAAAAAAATCATAAAACATGTATTCTGTATCAACAGTTCCGCCAAAATATTTATCCTGCTTAAAAGGAATTAAATCAAGCCAATCTTCTAATATCTCCTTAAGATCTTCTTCATCTGAAATTCTACGATAGGGCTTAACCGTAGCGTGAAAAACTCTTATACATGACCGAACTTTTTTGAACTCTTTAGAATTATGAGTGTTAAGGCTTAATCCATTTCTATCATTTACCGGGAAATTTTCAAAATTTCTAGCTAGTTTAACAAAAAAGTTATTACTTCTATTAATTCTGCAGTGTGACCGACGACGAAATTTGGAGCAACATGGTTCGAAATGTAAATCTTGTACGACGTCCAAAAGTTCATTTTGCATCAATCTTATTTCGTCTTGTGATTTGCTTCGTTTGTGCTTCTTACGTTTACGTTTACCTAATTCTACTGCACTCGTTGCCGTTTGGACTTCCATACCTTCAGGATTGAATTCTAATTGAAGTATTTGTGTCACGTGAGGAATAGTTTCTAACGCTGTTTCATTAGATGCGTTTTCTGTGTTGTGTACGGCGTTGGAAGGTGTCGGTGAGAGGGGTATTGCTATCTGAAATTATCTGATTTTTTAGTTTTATATAAGCACTTGGGAAGAAATCTTGTATTTTATTTTATAATTTTGACCTATTTGGAAGGATTACAGTGCTCCTGCAACACAAAATAACTCCTGTTCCGACCCTTAGTAAATTGAGGCAGCGAAAACTCAAATTCATCTTTTAGCAATTAAAATGCTACACCTTTTATGAATTATGTCTAGTCGAGACATAATTGATGAACATCAATTTGTTTTTATTCAAAAAAAACTGAAAACAGATTAAGCATTTTACTACAAGTACACTTACTGTTCTTTGTTCAGGCACAGGCAAGGGCAAGGTTACCATCTCTCTAGAGACCATTTGTGTGGCCACTGAAAATCATTAAACTACTATATAAACCTCAAACAAAATCTGAAAATCAACTGAATTTTTGAACAAACTGCCATTTTATTTAGTTATTATTAACTATGTTTAAAAATTGTAATGCCATGTCTTAGATTACAAATGACAGTATGTAACATTAATTCTGATTATTATTGATATTCTTGACAAATAAACGGGTTATATATTTTTTTTTTTGTTTTTGCAAACAGTATAATTAGCAAGATTTTTTTCACATTTATAGAACATTTACTGAAAGCTGGAGATATTATTTTATATGTAAGTAAACATACTACCTTGTATTTCCATATTCACCGAATTCGTATTCTGAAAAAAGATATTCAGATGTTAGTTGTGATAAAAAAAAAGTCAATTCACATTGAATATGGAAACACATTATGAGCATAACTTAATAAAATTAACAAAACATATGTGATATAATTTTAGACATTCATGCTTGTTATTCAATCAGATTCAATCCGACTAGTTGCAATCGCTTGGCTGTATTCTTACCTGATAATACGCGACGATATAGTCCAAATGGCAGTGTGCTAACCTGGTAAGGGGTAAACTATCTCTTGGAACTGCGCGAAGTCAATTAAATTAGGGGATAATGGCACCTGGTACAGAAGAATGAGAGGTCTAGATAGAGGAATTGGCTTACTGGTTGTGATCCTATCCTTTGATCTGTTGCATTTCTATCACATTTATCTTTATCATTTAATTTCTCGGGTTTATTAGGCTGAAAATTAATTCAACAAATCAGTACGACGAATATTGAACGTTTGATGCAATGTTAATTAGTTCTTTTCAATCGATAACAAATCTACCACCAAGAAACTCAATAGTTTGCTCTTTAAAGTAATTTCTTAAACAAAACAACGGTCTTATCAGTAATTATGGACACGGTGATGAGTTATGATAGACAGACAATAGATAGATAATAGACAGATAACATTTAAAAACCGGTATTCAAGTAGTCCTATAGTGTCCTAGGAAAACGGAGTTCATCGATGGCGCTGACATATAAGAAATACCTTCAAATCAAAATATCTTTATTCAAGTAGGCATATATATTACAGCACTTTTGAATCGTCAAATAATTATTCTTTTTTTTTCTTTTCTTTTCCACACTCTAACTCTAATGTACGTCAGATGATGATACTCCAGAACAACTTAAAATCTAATGTTACGAGGGTTCCTTCGCGCCCTGATCCGAGAAGAGCCCACAACAAAATCAGTCGGGTGTTTTGTTTTTTTGTTATCATCATCATTACAATATCATATTAATTTAATATATTTCAATTCAAATTAGAGCAGTTCGTTCACTCCCACGCGTTTCTATCGTCTA